>CAUYLG010045803.1:0-47804 GCA_963573385.1 Cacajao melanocephalus | reverse complement strand
GATGAGACACACTGGCATACGGAACCTCCTGGTGGAATCCACTGAGGGATCTATTGAGGGATCATGTGCTGTTCCTGCCAAAAAAAAGCATAACCTGAATCGAATCATGAGGAAACATCCAACACAAATTTGAGGGATATTCTATAAAATATATGGTCAATATTCTTTCTTGTTTGTTTTTGTTTTTTGAGATGGGGTTTCACCATGTTGGCCAGACTGGTCTCGAACTGCTGACCTCAGGTGATCTGCCCTCCTCGGCCTCCCAAAGTGCTGGGATTATAGGCGTGAGCCACTGTGCCCGGCTGGTCAGTATTCTTAAATAATATCAATGTCATGAAAAACAAAGACAGGCCTGAGGAAGCATCCCAGATTAAAGGAGAACAAAGAGACCTGAAACTAAAATGCAGTGTATCATCTTGGACTGGATCCTGGGGCAGGAAAAAGAAAGCCATATAGAATATTATTGGGATGATTGGAGAAATTTGACTACGGACTGTAGATATGATAGTTATATTGTATCATGTTAAATTTCTTCATTGTGATAATCGTAGTGTAAGAAAATGCCCAATGGGGAACAGTGGCTCACACCTGTAATCCCAGCACTTTGGGAGGCTGAGGCAGGCAGATTACCTGAGATCAGGAGTTCGAGACCAGCCTGGCCAACATAGTGAAATCCCATCTCTACTAAAAATACCAAAATTAGCCAGGTGTGGCGGTGGGCGTCTGTAATCCCAGCTACTCGGGAGGCTGAGGCAGGAGAATCACCTGAACCTGGGAGGTGGAGGTTGCAGTGAGCAGAGATCGTGCCACTGCACTCCAGCCTGAGTGACAGAGCGAGACTCTGCTCCAAAAAAAAAAAAAAAAAGAAAAGAAAATAAAAAGAAAATGTCCTTGTTTTTCAGAAATACACATTAAAGCATTTAGTTATAAAGAGATATGGTATAGGCAACTTACTCTCAAGTGGTTCAGAAAAAAATGTGTGTGTGTGTGTGTGTGCATTAATCCATTTAAGACTGGGGCTACAATTTCATCACAGTCAACAGAAGGTCTGATTTGTACTGTACTTCAAAACATGAAACTACAAATTAATTTTTTTCCCCAAAAAATTTAGTAACTATCTGGTCACAAATTATTGTAATAAAAGAAGAATGAATCAAGTTGTTGATTTTAGGAGGCTGCATCTTCCAACCAGATCATTTGATGTGACATCTTCTCTGGACATTTGAGTTTTGTTGACCAAGATGACGGTCATAAAATACTCAAAGATGTTATCAGTTTTCCCAATTGGGACTTTCAGTTGTTTGATATTTAAATCATTTTTTGAATGCTTTTTCTTCATTTATTTGGAACTTGTCCAGCTCAGACAGGTCCTCATGTCTTCATGCCCTCAGTGGCTTTTCATCTGATCTCCCTTGACGTTTTCATCAACTTTGGACAACTGGAGTTCTGTTGTAAGATTGCCAATTTTGGCCGTGCACAGTGACTCACGTCTGTAATCCCAGCACTTTGGGAGGCTGAGGCGGGTGAATCACCGGATCAGGAGTTCGAGACCAGCCTGGCCAATATGGTAAAACCCCGTCTCTACTAAAAATACAAAAATTAGCCAGGAGTGGTGGCAGGCACCTATAGTCCCGGCTACTCAGGAGTCTGAGGCAAGAGTGTCACCTGAACCTGGGAGCTGGAGATTGCAGTGAGCCAAGATCGCATCGCCACACTCCAGCCTGGGTGACAAAGCGAGACTCCATCTCAAAAAAAAAAGATTTCACTTTGCAGTTGCTTCCTGTTGCATATCATTCAAACTGTCCTGCCAGAGTAAAGCATTACCCTGAAATTTCAGTGGTTTAACATCCAGAGGCTTATTTCTCCAATCATAATATCCGTCCAAGGTGCAAGGCTTCAACCTACCATGTGGTCGCACCATCCCCAGCTACCTCCTTAGGGAGAGTGTGGAGAACTCATACCTGCTCTCCTGTGCATCAGCCCGGAAATGGCCCTGTTATGTGGTTCTGGCCCATTGCTTAGAATGAGTCATGAATTCCTAACCTAACTGCAAGGGTGTCCAGAAAACGTAGTCTTTCTATATGATCAGAGAGGGGAAGATGAAATGGCAGCTTTCTGTCACATGTTGTATTTTTTGGGGGTCCACTGTTGTTCAAATGGGAATAGTGTCTGAGTGGGCATTTATTTTATTTTTATTTTCATTTTTTTGAAATGGGGTCTTGCTCTGTCACCCAGGCTGGAGTACAGTGGTAAGATCATGGTTTATTGCAGCCTCCACCTCCTGGGCTCAAGCAATCCTCTGCCTTAGCTCACCAAGCATCTGGGACCACAGGCGTACGCCACAACACTAGGCTAGTTTTTAAATGTTTTGTAGAGATGGAGGTTTGCTCTGTTGCCCAGGCTGATTTCAAACTTCTGGGCTTAAGCCATCCTCTTGCCTTGGCCTCCGAGAGTGGTGAGATTACAGGCATGAGCCACCATGCCCAGCTGGGGATTCATTTTGTACATGGTCAGATTATTAGGAAATATTTCTGTATTGTGATCACTTTGGGTTTGTTATGAAGTAGGGGCTCTGATCATGAATCCTCAGACAATGAGTTTCTGGGGTGTGGGAAATCAGGAACAGCATCTTAGCACATGCAGCTACTCCTTCCTGCCCAAGAGGCGTGATGCTTTTCTGAATCAGGGATTCTAATGCGTCCTCACCCTCCGCCTCCACAAGGAATATTTGGCATCTGGATACAACAGCAGACAGCCCCCCTCCCCTCATGCCACACTTTTGTCCAGTAAAGTCTCCAGGTGATAAAAGATGGGGAGAGCTGGTTTTGCTTTTCTAAGACCCCATGAAATGTTGCTTTTTTTTTTTTTTTTTTTTTTTTAAAGAGACAGGGTTTTGCTTTGTTGGCCAGGCTGGAGTACAGTGGTGCAATCATGGCTTACTGCGTCCTCAACCTCCCAGGCTCAAACAATCTTCCTGCCTCAGCTTCCCAAGTATCTGGGACTGCAGGTATGACTACCATGCCCAGCTAATTTTCTTTCATTGTTTTTAGAGACAGTGTCTTATTATGTTGCTCGAGCTGGTCTCAAGCTCTTGGGCTCAAGTGATCTTCCCACCTTCTCCCAAAGTTCTGGGATTACAGGCATGAGCCACCACGCCCAGCTAAAAGGTGTTTATTTTTTATTGTAATTTTGTTTTGTCATTGACGGATTTTGAATTTCTCTTTCTTATCCTCTTCAGCACATCCTGCTCTGGGCTTTAAACGTGACCCCTCGCCTCGCCTTGCCCTGTGAAAATGTTGGTGCTTCTTGCTTTCATCATTGCCTTCCACATCACCTCCGCGGCCTTGCTGTTCATCGCCACCATCGACAATGTAAGTTTCTCTTCCTGCCACTCACACAGAACCCCGGGTCCTGAAGTTAATAGAAGTGGGTTGTATTGGTCTGTTCTCATGCTGCCTATAAAGGCATTCTAGAGACTAGGTAGTTTATAAAGAAAATGAGGTCTAATGGACTCACAGTTCCACGTAGCTGGGGGCACCTCACAATCATGGCAGAAGACAAAGGAGGAGCAAAGACACGTCTTACATGGCGGCAGGCAAGAGACTGTGTGCAGGGAAACTGCCGTTTATAAAACCATCAGCTCTTGTGAGACTTATTCACTACCATGAGGACAGTATGGGAAAAACCCGCCCCCATGATTCAGTTACCTCCCACCGGGTCCCTCCCATGACGTGGGAATTAGGGGAACTACAATTTGAGATTTGGGTGGGGCCACAGCCAAACCGTATCACAGGTTGACAACCCTGCCAAGGTGATCACGATTTGGGGTTGTCCTCCCTGCAAAGGCATGCCCAATCTTCTGAGCCAAGGCCTCAGGACTCTTGGCCTAAATGTGAAGGTTCAGGGTGTCCCATGTTCAGGCTTTGGTGGCAGGTCCTGGCAGGCAGGGGCGTTTGTCCTCCCATCCATGATTCTTCCATAGAGCCTGGCTCTAGGAAGCCCTTTGAGGATGTTGTGTGACTTCAGCTTTCCTCTAGATCAGCATTCTCAACCTGGTCACTATTGTCATTTTGGGCAGGATAATCCTTTGTTAACGGGGGCCTCCCTGTGCATTGTAGGAAGTTCAGCAACATCTCTGGCCTTATCCGCTAGATTCAGTAGCACCCTCACTCCTGGTTACGATAATCCAAAATGTCTTCAGACACTGCCAAATGTCCCATGGAGAACAAAATCCCCCTCTGTTGAGGACCGCTTCCCTAGACCTCCCAGGTGACCCATCCCAGGTGGCCTCTGCCCCAACCCCTGATACCTCCTTACCAACAAGGGTCCCTTGCTGCTAGCCCACCCAGCTATATCCTCCCCAGCAGAGCTCAGGCCTGGAACTTTCCAGACTCTACCCATGCCCCTATGAAAAATTTAACGTTTTCCTTTAGTATCCAGCTTGCAGCCATATGGCAGGAATGTATTGGAAAAATAAATAACCTATTGGCATAGATTAATATCCCTCTAAACAGGGAGTGATATTATGAAAGCTTCTTTCTATTTTTTTATTTTTGAGACAGAGTTTCACTCTTTCACCCAGCCTGGAGTGCAATGGCGTGATCTTGGCTCACTGCAACTTCCATCCCCTGGGTTCAAATGATCCTCCTGTCTCAGACTCCCGAGTAGCTGGGATTATAGGCACACTCCGTTACACCCAGCTAATTTTAGTATTTTTAGTAGAGATGGGGTTTCTCCATGTTGGTCAGGCTGGTCTCAAACTCCAGACCTCAGGTGATCCTCTCACCTTGGCCTTCCAAAGTGCTGGGATTACGGATGTGAGCCACTGCGCCTGGCCTAGGGAAGCTTCTTAACAGAGCTTCTCTGTGGCCTATATACCGATCCAAAGAGCTGGCTTCCATTCTGCTCATTGTAGACTGCAGAGATAATTAAAGGGCAGAAACATTGCTCAGAAAGCCGAAAAGTGCACCATACGAGTGGTCACGAACTCTGCCTACACATGCGGTTCCTGTTGATGATTCATTGTGACAGTAATAACATAAATGATAACACCTGTCACTTAGTGATCACTGTGGCCACGGCTCATACAAGCCCTTTTATGGATGTCATCTCATGTGATCCTCATACCAGGCAGGGTACCAGTATCTCCTTTCACTGGGTTACAGGTGAAGGAACTGAGCCTCAAGGCAGGTACTTGGCAGAGTTTACAGTGCAGTAAGCAGCAGAGCCAGGATTTGAGCCATTCCAGAGGCTCCTGGTCCTAGAGCCTGTCAGGGTAGATGAGTGCAGTCATCGCATTTGGGTTCTGGAGCTTCTTGCTGAGTGCTGTAAGTGGCCTGGGCAAGGACCACATTGATGCTGTGGATTATAGCAGTGGTCCCCAACCGTTTTGGCACCAGGGACCAGTTTCATGGAAGACAATTTTTCCATGGATGGGGGAGGGGACATTGCGGGAAGATGGTTTCAGGATGATTCAGGTGCATTCCATTTATTGTGCACTTTATTATTATTGTTACTTTTTTTTTCGAGATGGAGTTTTGCTCTGTTACCCAAGCTGAAGCGCAATGGCGCAATCTTGGCTCACTACAACCTCTGCCTCCTGAGTTCAGGCGATTCTCCTGCCTCAGCCTTCTGCTGTGTGGCCTGGTTCCTAACAGGCGCGTGCCACCATGCTCGGCTAATTTTTTGTATTTTTAGTTGAAACGGGGTTTCACTATGTTGGCCAGGCTGGTCTTCAACTCCTGACCCCAGGTGATCCGCCTGCCTCAGCCTCCCAAAGTGCTGGGATTACAGATGTGAGCCGCTGCGCCTGGCCACTTTATTGTTACTACATTGTAATGTATGATGAAATAATGATACAACTTGTCATAATGTGGAATTAGTGGCAGCCCTAAGCTTGTCTTTCTGGACTAGACAGTCCCATGTGGGGGTGATAGGAGACAGTGACAGATCATCAGACATTGGATTCTCATAAGGAGCGTGCAACCTAGATCCCTGGCATGCACAGTTCACCATAAGGTTGACACTCCTATAAGAACCTATTACCCCTGCTGACCTGCCAGGAGGCAGAGCTCAGGTGGTGATGTGAGTGACAGGGAGCAGCTGTAAATACAGATGAAGCTTCCTCTGCTGGCTGCTCACCTCCTGCTGCGTGGCCTGG
This sequence comes from Cacajao melanocephalus, assembly GCA_963573385.1. Classification (NCBI taxonomy): domain Eukaryota; kingdom Metazoa; phylum Chordata; class Mammalia; order Primates; family Pitheciidae; genus Cacajao; species Cacajao melanocephalus. The sequence goes on along the minus strand of CAUYLG010045803.1, from coordinate 41,644 downwards.
TTCCTAACAGGCCACAGAGCAGTACCAGTCCATGGCCCATGGGTTGGGGACCCTTGGATTGTAGTATTTGGACTCACCATTCCCAGAGCTCACTGTGAAATAAATGGGACCCAATGTTCTTTCCAAATCTCCTTTTTCTATTTCTTCCCATCTAGTCCTTTGGGATCCTGAAAAGATCCTAGACAGTGAAAAGGACAGACAGACATTAGGGGCAGGAAAACCATCTGCCTTAGTGAATCCTATCCAGCACCCTCAGGGCATGTATATTATCGTGGCACATTCTGAGAAGACGCAGGTGGACTTTTTGTCCTTCAATAAGCCTGAGGGTATTCATTATGAGTTTGGAATTGTGGCTGGGCGCGGTGGCTCAGGTCTATAATCCCAGCACTTGGGGAGGCTGAGATGGGTGGATCAGAGGGTCAGGAGTTTGAGACCAGCCTGGCCAACATAGTGAAACCCTGTCTCTACTAAAAATACAAAAATTGGCCGGGCATAGTGGCAGACGCCTGTCATCCCAGCTACTTGGGAGGCTGAGGCAGAATTGCTTGAACCCGGGAGTTGGAGATTGCAGTGAGCCAAGATCACGATACTGCACTCCAGCCTAGGAGACACAGTGAGAATGTCTTCAAAAAAAAAAAAAAAAGAGTTTGGAATTGTGCTTGGCATTATGGCTGGCACACAGTGGGAGCTCAGGGAATGCTGACTGGATGGATGAGTATGGGAGTCTAGTCTGGGCGACTGGAAAGTAGAAGGAAGGCCATCTTGGGCAGTTGGGGCATGGCAGCAGCCACCAAAGCACAGAGGGAAATGAATGCTTTGGGCTGAAGACAGGAGAATCCTGTCTGGTCATCCCATCCATTGCAGTGTTTGTTTGTTTAAACAGGGTCTCTCTCTGTCACCCAGGCTGGAGTACACTGTTGCGATCACAGCTGACTGCAGCCGCTACTGCCCAGGCTCAGGCGATCCTCCCACCTCAGACTCCTGAGTAGCTGGGACTACAATCACGCACGACCACACTTGACTAATTTTTTGTATTTTTTTGTAGAGACGGGTTGCCCCAGCTGGTCTCAAACTCCTGTGCTCAAGCAACCCTCCCACCTCGGCCTCCCAAAGTGCTGAGATTACAGGCATGAGCCATTGTGCCTGGCCCTGTCTGCCGTTATTTCCGCCAACTCAGCGTCATCTTTTCTCCTATGCTCTCTGAGGGCCAGGACCACCTCTTATCCTTTGGCAGACATTAGCAGGGCATCACGTGAAGCTGGTTAGAAATGTAGAATCCCGGCTGGGTGCAGTGACTCAGGTTTGTAATTCCAGCACTGTGGGAGGCTGAGTCAGGCAGATCACCTGAGGTCAGGAGTTCAAGACTAGCTTGAAAACATGGTGAAACCCTGGCTCTACAAAAAATACAAAAATTAGCCAGGCATGGTGGTGTACACCTGTAGTCCCAGGTACTCAGGAGGCTGAGCGGGGAGGATTGTTTGATCCCAAGGGATGGAGGCTGCATTGAGCCAAGACTGCACCACTGCCCTCCAGCCTGGGCAACAGAGCGACCCTGTCTCAAAAAAAACAAAAAGCAAAAAGAAAGAAATGTGGAATCCCAGGCCCCGCCCTAGACCTCCTGAGTCAGTCTGCATTAGAACAAGCTCCCCGGGCGATTCTCACGTGCACTGCAGTTTGAGAATTCCAGAAACCCACCATGCCTCGTGCCTAATTAGGAGTCTGTTTGCATCATTAATGGACAGCCTTTCTCTCTGTTTTCATTTTGTGTTATAGGCCTGGTGGGTAGGAGATGAGTTTTCTGCAGATGTCTGGAGAATATGTACCAATACCACGAATTGTACAGTAATCAATGACAGCTTTAAAGGTGAGTGTGAATGAAGGAAGCTGACTGAGAAGCACTAAGTGAGGAAGGAACGTTCTGGAGTGAGGCTTTGGGTTCTCCGACCCCACACCCTCTCCTCCACTTGCTGGAGGGTGCGGCCAGGCCTCCTGCCTACAACGGTAGGCCTGGCCATGTTTGCTTGGTGTGTGCCGGAGCAAAGGACAGCACAAGCTGGAGATGGCAGGGGTGTAGAGAAGCCGAGACTGGAGGGGGACCAGCTCTGCTAAGTTGGCCTCATCCCTTCTCTGTCTCTTGGAAATATAGTTTCCCTTCCTCATCCTTTCTCCAGCTTCCGCTCTCACCTAGAATTTTCCCTACCCTCCTTTTTTTATCCAAGCCTCACCTCTAAATAGGCTCAGAGACCATAATTTACTCTCCAATCACTTTTTCCCCTCTAGCAGTAAGAAATTCGAGATCTGGCTGGACGCAGTGGCTCATGCCTGTCATCCCGGCACTTTGGGAGGCAGAGGTGGGTGAATCACTTGAGGTCAGGAGTTTGAGACCAGCCTGACCAATAAGGTAAAACCCTGTCTCTACTAAAAACACAAAAATTAGCTGGGTGTGGTGGTGCATGCCTGTAATCCCAGCTACTGGGGAGGCTGAAGCAGAAGAATTGCCTGAACCCAGGAGGCGGAGATTGCGGTGAGATCGTGCTGCTGTACTCCACCCTGGGTGACAGAGTAAAACCCTGTCTCAAAAAAAAAAAAAAAAAAAAAAATCCAAGATCTGGCTTCTGTTCTTAGGAAGAAGCTGTTGGCCTCGCATTGGGCAGGTCAATTTCAGCATCCTCAGCCATAGAACAGAAGTAATAATGATGCCCTTGCTGTGCCTGCCTCTTCAGTGAGCTAAAATACATGAAAAGGCTTTGAAATACAGAAAATCCATTCAAAAACGTGCTGGCCACTGTCTTCCATTATGAAGTGAATGGCTGTTTTTCCTCGTAGAACTAATGGAATAGATACTTTGGGATCCCAGTTGCCTGATAAAATACAGTATACCCAGTTAAATTAGAGATTTCAGATAAACAGTAATTACTGTTTTTAGTATGACTATATCCCAAATTTTATTTTATGTTTTTTGAGACGGAGTCCCGCTCTGTCACCCAGGCTGGAGTGCAATGATGCGGTCTTGGCTCACTGCAATCTCCATCTCCCGGGTTCAAGTGATTCTCCTGTCTCAGCCTCCCAAGTAGCTGAGTATACAGGCGTACACCACCACACTCAGCTAATTTTTGTATTTTTAGTAGAGATAGGCCCTACAAGATTTTGTACTTTTAGGGGTTTCACCATGTTGGTCAGGCTGGTCTCTTAACTGTTGACCTCAGGTGATCCACCCACCTCAGCCTCCCAAAGTGCCAGGATGACAGGCCACCATGCTCAGCCTGACTGTGTCCTGAATATTATTATAACATGGGACATATTTATATTAAAAGTTACTTTTTTTTGTCGGTTGATGGGGGGGTTAGTCTTTTTTTTTTTTTTTCTTTTGAGACAGGGTCTCTTTCTGTCACCCAGGCTGGAGTGCAGTGGCGCCATCATGACTCACTGCAGCCTTGACCTCCTGGGCTCAAGTGGTCCTCCCATCTCAGCCTCTCAAGCAGCTGGGACTATAGGCACTCACCAACATGCCCCACTAATTTTTGTAATTTTTGTAGAGATGGAGTTTCACCATGTTGCCCCCAGGCTGGTCTCAAACTCCTGGGCTCAAGCAATCTGCCGACCTCAGCCTCCCAAAGTACTGGGATTACAGATGTGAGCCACCGTGCCTGGCCTAAAAATTCTTTGTTGTCTGTTAGATATTGACTGAGCACCCTGTCTTGTCTGTTTTGGTTTGTTTGCCAAATATGACAATCCTGTTAGGGAGCAAAGGAGCCTATGCCCTGGGTCCCAGATTCCCACCACACTCAGTAACAATACCCATATTCATCATAAAAGCAGCAAAAATACCAGTAGAAGGCACCATTTACTTAAAGTTTACTGTGAGGCATGGGTCTAAGTCCTTTACATACATGATCTCATAGCCTTATCAGGCAGGGACCATAGGTCCCATTTTAAAATGGGGAAACTGAGGCGTAGAGCAGTTAAGTTATCCAAGGCCACATGGCCAGGAGTGAATGATGGAGGCAGAGGATTCCAGTCTAGATGTGACCAACTCTAAAGCCTGTGCCTGTAACCATGGAACAGCATCAGCCCCCTTCCGTCTCGGTCTGTTTATCGGTCATGCTAACCTCTGGCCCTGGGACAGCCATCCTTCCCTGTGCTCTGCAAGCCCCAGCTGTCGCCAGTGTGCGAGGCCAGCTGGGAGGGCTTGCTGGGCTCCGTGGCTGTGTTTCCCAGCCTCTGTGTTCTACATCTTCCACATGGGATTATTTACTTATTTTTCCTTAAAACAGGCTGGTGAACCACTGGCCAAATTCAGTCCAGGGCCTATTTTTGTTTGTCCCAGGAGCTTAGAACAGTTTTTACATTTTTAAAAGTTGTTTAAACACACACACACACACACACACACACACACACACACACAAACAGACCCCTAAAAACAAAACAAAAAGGACATTTGACAAGAGACCAAAACCTAAAATACTCACTGTCTATCCCTCTACTGAAAAAGCTTGTCAACTTTTTTTACTTTAAAAAGTTTACTTTTAAAATCGCCCACTTTCTGTACATAAATTTACTGTGTTTATTTATGTAGTAGAGACAGGGTCTTGCTATGTTGCCCAGGCTGGTCTCACATGCTTGGCCTCAAGTGATCCTCCCACCTTGGCCTCCCAAAGTGCCTGGATTTATAGGCAGGAGCCACTGTGCCTGCCCATAAATCTATTTTATTTTATTTTTCGAATCAGGGTCTCGCTTTGTCACCCTGGCTGGAGTGCAGTGGTGCATTCATGGCTCACTGTAACCTCTGCCCCCCAGGTTCAAGTGATCCTCCCACCTCAGCCTCCTGAGTAGCTGGGACTACAGGTGTGTGCCACCACACCCAGCTAATTTTTTGGGATTTCCTGTAGAGACAGGGTTTCACCATGTTGCCGAAGCCGGTCTTAAACTCTTGAGCTCAAGCGATTCACCTGCCTTGGTCTCCTAACCGTAAGTCTATTTTAAAGAGAACTTCACATCCTTCCCATGAGTGATAAACTACTATCACTTGCCACAAAAGAAGGAAAGCTTTCTGAAAATACTAGATTGAAAGCCCAGTGATGTTTAAAGTCCAGTCAGACATACTTCCCTCCTGAAGCCTCTGGTCCTTTCCATGTTAAAAAACAAACAACCTAAAACACCCAGATATTAGCGGGTGTTTTTAAAGTGCTAAAGCAGCCGGTGGAGAAGGACCTCCTTGAGGTCCTTAGAGGAATTTATTTATTTATTTATTTATTTATTTGAGATGGAGTCTCACTCTGTCACCCATGCTGGGATGAAGTGGTACGATCTCTGCTCACTGCAGCCCCTGCCTCCTGGGTTCAAGCTATCCTCCCGCCTCAACGTCCTGAGTAGCCAGGATTAGAGTTGTGTGCCACGCCAGGCTAATTTTTGTATTTTTTTTAGAGACGGGGTTTTTCCATGTTGGCCAGGCTGGTCTCGAACTCCTGACCTCAGGTGATCCACCTGTCTTTGCCTCCCAAAGTGTTGGGATTACAGGCGTGAGGCACCGCGCCCACCCCTTAGAGGAATTTAAACAGAGCAAAGTGAGCATCCCTCTCATTCAGTGAGTTTTTGTGGTTTTCCGTCCTCATTGGGTTCCACACATACCGATCTCAGGGGCTGCCTTGTGGGCACATCCTGCACCCCCTCCCAGCTTTGAGAAGCCCTGTTCTAGAAACATATATTCATCTTTCCCCTAAAGGCATGTTTTCCCCGTTTGCCCCATCATGGGTCACTTGTTGCTGAAAATACAGATTCCTGGTCCCCACTCCAGGGCAATGGTAGCAGAATCTCCAGCAGGAGAGGCCTGGGTATTTGTATTTTTAATAAGCAATCCCAAGTGATCCCTGGGACTGGGCAGATTTGGGAAGTACTGCTCTAAGCCAGAGGGTCACCATTTGGCCCCACATTGGAATTTCCTCGGTGGCTTTATGAAGCCCCGATGCCTGGTCTCCATACCCGACATTCTGATTTGTTTCATCTCAGGAGAGCCTGCTGGGTTTTCTTTCTTTCTTTTTTTTTTTTTAATGGAGTTATAATTTATAAACAAGGAAATGTAGCCTTATTAAGGGCTCAGTTTGATGGGTTTTGACAATTGTATAAACACCCACGTAACCATCATCCAAAGGAAGACAGAGAACGTTCTCAACTCTCCAGAAAGTTCCTTGGGCCCCTTCCACACGGTCGCCACTGCCTTCTGCCCCGAGGGCAACCACTTCTGACTTCTGTCACTATCATTCACTTCCACCTGTTCCTGGGCTTCACAGGAACGGGGTCATGTGGTGTGTGTGATAGAGGGGAGCCGGTCTGACTTCTTTTGCTCCCCATAAGGAATTGGGGGAGAGGCTAGATGCTTTCCAAGTAACCATAATGTGCAGCCAGGATGAGTTAAATCCTCGGCTCTAAACGTTTCATTAAGCACTTGCAAATTATGTTTGCTCCAGTGAGTTTTCAGGCAAAACTGCACAATTGAAAAAATGAAAAGGTAAAAGGAAGGTGTATCCTTAGATTTTCTGTGCTGCGGGGACACTGTTCCCTAGCCTTATCTTTTGGCCTCATCCTGGAGGTAACATTCAACATTCAGCTTTTTTTTTTTTTTTAGATGGAGTTTCGCTTTTGTTGCCCAAGCTGGAGTGCAATGGCGCAGTGTCGGCTCACCACAACCTCCGCCTCCTGGGTTCAGGCAGTTCTCCTGCCTCAGCCTCCCAAGTAGGTGGGATTACAGGCATGTGCCACCATGCCCGGCTAATTTTGTATTTTTCTAGAGATGGGGTTTCTCCATGTGGTGAGGCTGGTCTCAAACTTCCAACCTCAGGTGATCCACCTGCCTCAGCCTCCCAAAGTGCTGGGATTACAGGTGTGAGCCACCACGCCCGGCCCAACATGCAGCTCTTAAACAGGACTCCCACCTTGCCTGCACCATCTAAGCCCCCTTACGTAGATGAGTTTACCCTCCCTTCCCAGCCCAATGAGGGAGGAGCTTTTAGTGTCCCCATTTTAGAGTTCAAGACCAGTGTGAGCAACATAGCGAGACTCCATCCCTACAAAATTTTTTTTAATTAGCCAGACATGCCTGCAGTCCCAGCTATACAGGAGGCTGAGGCAGGAGGATCACTTGAGCCCAAGAGTTCAAGGCTACAGTGAGCTATGATTGTGCCACTATACTCCAGCCTGGGTGTCAGAGTGAGACCCTGTCTCAAAAAAAAAAAAAAGTATTCCCATTTTACAGGTGAGGAAACTGAGGCCCATGAAGGTGGCTGTAAGCCATGTGCAGGACGCTTTCCCTGTGCCACATAGCTTTCTACACATAGCTTCACTGTGACCTGCCCCCAGGTGACACCCTCCACCCCACACCTCCCTTCTCCACTGAAACTGCTCTGTATGAGCCCCAAACTCTCACACCCCAATCTATGTTAAGGCTAACCTGAAAGAAAGGAGCTTTCCTTCTCTTCATAGATAATGACCATGAAGATCAGCCTCTGATACCTGCAGGCTACTATGGAGTCCGCAGAGCACTTCCACAAGGTCACTCGGTCCCATGAGCCCCAAGTCTGTGAGAATCCCTCTCTAAAATGTGGACCCCTAAGGCCGCATCCTGAGTTCTTGAGTCAGAATCTACCACGTTGGAACCTGGGATTTATACTTTAAAAGAATCCCCTGGTCAGGCACGATGGCTCATGCCTGTAATCCCAGCACTTTGGGAGGCCAAGGCGGGTGGTTCACGAGGTCAGGAGATTGAGACCATCCTGGCCAACATGGTGAAACCCTGTCTCTACTGAAAATACAAAAATTAGCTGGGCGTGGTAGCGTGCGCCTTGTAATCCCAGCTACTTGGGAGCTGAGCTTGAATCCCAGCTACTTGGGAGAATAGCTTGAACCAGGGAGTTGGAGGTTGCAGTGAGTTGAGATCACAGCCTGGCAACAGAGCAAGACTCCATCTCTTAAAAAAAAAAAAAAAAAAGAATCCCCTGTTGACGACTCAAGCGTTTGAAGGCTGTGACTAGACCAGGGAGAACGCAGAACAGGTGGTCTTCTCACTCTGTCTTCCAGATAAGGGTGTCAAGAATTGTTCTGTCACGTGGACACTGGAGGCAAGGGGCGGGGGGTCTGGAAGACTCTTTGCCTGCCCTTGTGCTCAGACCATGTAGATGACAGCCTGAACCCCTGCCTGTTTGCCTCCTGTCACCCTCATTCTGGAGCTGCTGAGGTCACTGTGCACCCCACAGTGCCAGCTGGCCAAGGTCCTCAGTCCTGCGCCCCCGCCCTTTTCCCGCAGAGTACTCCACGCTGCAGGCGGTCCAGGCCACCATGATCCTCTCCACCATTCTCTGCTGTATCGCATTCTTCATCTTCTTGCTCCAGCTCTTCCGCCTGAAGCAGGGAGAGAGGTTTGTGCTAACCTCCATCATCCAGCTAATGTCATGTAAGTAAGTCGACTGGCTTCCCTAACGAGGGGCTTTCTGGAATACGCACTCCCTTCCCAGCCACCACGAGGGAAGCCAGGAGGAGGGAGGATTTGGAAAGGAGAAATTGGCAGCCGAGCAGTGCTGTGTGTTTGTGTATATGTGTGTGTGCACGTGCATGCTGTACTGCAGTGGGATGTTTTATATGCGGGAGTTTGGATTTAGTTGGGAGTCCAGGGAAGGCGTCTTGAAGACCTGAAGCCAGAGGATCTGGAGGGTGAGTACGAGTTGCTGTCCACAGTGTTCTGTCTCAGTACAGAGAGGAGGGAACAGCGTCCTGGGTGGAGGGAACAGCTTGATGGAAGCCCTGTGATGCGAGGGGTGGAGAGCTGCCCAGTGGGGCTGCAGCACAGTGGGAAGTGGGAAATGAGCCAGCAGAGCAGGCAGGGCCACACCCCATGGAGTCTTTCAGGCCTTAGAGAGGATTTGGGGTCTTTGTCCTAAGCTGATGGGAAGCCATCAACAGGTTTCAGGCTGATGGGTGACAGCCGTGCCCACGTTGCGCCAGGCCTGTGCCTGCTGCAGGGGCTAAAGAGATGAACAAGGCACCGCCTCCGTCCTAGAGGAACTCAGAGGAAGCAGAGGTCTTGGAGCCTTTTTTTTCTGCTGAGGCATTTTAGCAAGGCTGAAGTCAGATCAGGAGTAAGAAGCCAAGCATGATCATTTGTTGTTTCTCGGTGATAATTTAAAGCGTTCTGATGACAAAAGGCAGAAGCCCCTTGTAGGGTGCTTTTCAATCAGGAGTTAACAGGTGGCTTGATGAAGGCAAGTAATCTGGGTGTCGGAGCCAACTTAGGCTGCATAGTTGTGACCACCCTAACTGCCACCTCCTTCTAGCCCTCCACTTCCCAGGCTAGGGTAAAGTCCAAACCTGCCATGCCCTCAGGATGACCCTGAGATGTGTCGTCAGCGCGGTGCAGTGACGACTTGTTCTAGTTTGCCTGGGACCATCTGTTTTAAAACAAAAAGTCCCGCCCAGGCGCAGGAGCACTTTGGGAGGCCGATGCAGGAGGATTGCTTGAGCCCAGGAGTTCAAGACCAGCCTGGGCAACATAGTGAGAAAAAAAAAAAAAATTAGCCATGCATGGATGAGCACAATTGTCCCAGCTACTCAGGAGGCTGGAGTGGGAGATCATCTGAGGCTGAGAGGTGGAGGCTGCAGTGAGCTGTGGGGTGCTGTACCGCTTGTATAAGTCCATTCTTACACCGCTGATACAGACATACCTGAGACTGGGTAATTTGCAAAGGAACGGGGCTTAATGGACTCAGACTTCCACATGGCTGGGGAGGCCTCACAGTCATGGTGGAAGACAAAGGAAGAACAAAGGGACCTCTTCCATGGTGGCGAGAGAGCGTGTGCCAGGGAAATGCCCTTTATAAAACCCTCCGATCTCGTGAGACTTACTCACTACCACGAGAACAGTCTGGGGGAGCCACCACCCCCATGATTCAATTATCTCCCCTGGCCCTGACCTTGACATGTGGGGATCATTACAATTCAAGGTGAGATTTGGGTGGGGGACACAGCCAAACCATATCACCACTGCACCCCAGCCTGGGGGACAGAATGAGACTGTGTCTCAAAAAATAGCGTAAAATAAACTGAAAGTCTCACATCCTAGGAAACCCCAGTCCAGGGCAAAGTAGGGTGGCTGGTCACACTCAGTGTTCTCTCCCCTTGGGACACTTTCACTGGACATACCACCCCTTCTAGGTACAGGCAGAGAATGAAAGTGTTTTCAAGTGCAAAAGACTCCAGAGGGTCACTTGATCTTGAGACCGCCCCCTCCCCCAAGTCCACCACAGCCCTTCTGGGGACTTTTCTAAAGTGCAGACTCCCAAGGCCCCAGCCTGCCCTCTTGAATCAGAATCTGCTGGGTTAGAGCCTGGGGATTTGTACTCTTGTCCCTGAGCCAAGCGTTGGAGAACAATAACCCAGACCAAATGAGGCCTAAAGGGGGGAATGTGACCTTCCCGAGGACCCCGGGCGAGGTAGCCAGGAGGTGTCTGATCCCCCTCCTTTACTGTCTCTGTATCTGCCAGTTAGAGGCATGAACACTCCACCGTCACCAACCCTATTAAAGGCAATTGAATCCTGTCATTTAAGTTGTGGGGAGCGAGGGGGCTTAGGCAGTTACTAACTGAAGTCTTTTCTTTTTTCTTTTTTACTTTCTTTCTTGCTTGCTTTTTTTTTTTTTGAAGACAGGATCTGTCTCTGTTGCCCAGGCTGAAGTACAGTGGTGAGATCACAGCCCGCTGCAGCCTTAGCCTCCAGGGCTCAAGCAATGCTCCCACCTCAGCCTCCTGAGTAGCTGGTACTACAGGCATGTGCCACCATACCTGGCTAATTCCTGTATTTTTTGTACAGATGGGGTTTCACCATGTTCCCTAGGCTGCTTTTGCAATCCACCAAGGTCAGCCTCCCAAAATGTTGGGATTCCAGGCACGAGCCACTGCGCCAGCTTCTGAAGTTTATTTTCTGTTATTGTCTGTGTTTGTCTGTTTATCTGTAAGGCCACTTAGCTAAAATTGATTACCCTAATATATATATATGTTATATATATAAATATAATATATATATAATATAATATAATATATATATATATAACATACATATATATATATTTAGGAAGAACATTCCCCCCACATTTTAACATGAAAGTCACATCTCTTCATTTTCCTTCCGTAGCATCCCCTTCTTCCCAGCTCCTTTGCCTATTTTCTGGTCCAAAGACCTGGCCTTCCCCATTCTGCTTCAAACTGCAGAGTGTTTAGATGCCGTATCAGGCAGGGAGTTTTAGACGCAAGCAGCAGATACTCGAACGCATGTGAGAGATGGAATTCCGGAGGTAGCTTGCAAGAATCAAAGGAAAAGCTGAAAAACTAGGTCTGGAAAAGAAGACTCGGGCACCAGCCACTGACAGTCAGCAGCTTCAGGGAGATTCAGAATCAAGGAACCCTGACAGGGTGACTGTTTATATTCAAGTTTCCAGGAGTGAGAGTCTGATTGGCAGAGACTGTCTACTCACTCGGTCCCTGGCCAGAGAATGTTTTGGCTTCTTGAAGGACAGTCCTACCAAAACTGCCCAACCAGGAAAGGGTAGGTCCCCCAAGGAAAACCACAGCACTTAATCTCATCTTAGCACTCATGTCTCTAAATATTGAGACTGCAAATATTTCTTTTTTTACTTTTTGAGATAGGGTCTTGCTCTTTTGCCCAAGCTGAAGTCCAATGGTGTGACCTTGGCTCACTGCAACCTCCGCCCTCCGGGTTCAAGTGATTCTCGTGCCTCCGCCTCCCAAGTAGCTGGGACTACAAGTGTGTACCATCACACCCAGCTAATTTTTGTATTTTCAGTAGAGATGTGGTTTTGCTATGTTGGCCAGGCTGGTCTTGAACTCCTGGCATCAAGTGATCTGCTCGCCTCAACTTCACAAAGTGTGGGATTACAGGCATGAGCCACTGCATCTGGCCAAGAACCACAAGTATTACAATTAGGATGCTTTTGGCTGCATGCAAGAGAAAATCCAGTTAACTGTGACTTCAGCCACAAAGATAGTTACTATTTTTACATGACAAGTACTCTGGAGGTGGAAGACTCTGGAGGTGGAAGGTTCTGGAGCTGATTTAGCAGCCTCAACATCAAGGATTTCCACTCATTCCATCCTTCTATCATCTTTAATGTTGGTGTTGACCTCTTCATGGCTCCAAAAAGTCTGCTGCAACTCCAGACATTTCATCCTAATCTGACAATATCTAAAGCAGTCAGCAAGAGAAAATAAAGCAACTTAAAAAAGCTTTCTCTTCTCTCATTTCTCTTTTCAGGCAGTCTTTTTTTTTTTTTTTTTTGAGACAAAGTGTTTGCTCTTGTTGCCCAGGCTGGAGTGGCATGATCTTGGCTCACTGCAGCCTCCGCCTCCTGGGTTCAAACGATTCTCCTGCTTCAGCCTCCCGAGTAGCTGGGATTACAGGCACCTACCACCATGCCCAGCTAATGTTTTGTATCTTTAGTAGAGATGGGATTTTACCATGTTGGCCAGGCTGGTCTTGAACTCCTGACCTCAAGCGATCCACCAGCCTTGGCCTTGAAAAGTGCTGAATTACAGGCATGAGTTACCATGCTCGGCCCAGTCAGTCATATTTTTCACTCAAGATTTTCTGTGGTCAGAACTGGGACACATAGTGACCCATCTGTAACAAGTAAACAGGAACCAAACTGCCAAGAAGAAGGTTGGCAAACTGTGGCTTATAGGCCAAAACTGGCCTGCCATGTGTTTTTGTAAATAAAGTTTTATTGTAACACTGCCACGACCACTTATTTTTGTATTGTCTATGGCTGTAGTCACCCTTCTGCGGTAGACGTGAGTAGTTTGACTGTGGCCTGCAGAAAACCTAAACTGCTTACTGTCTGGCCCTTTTCAGGGCACATCTGTAGACCTCTGCTTAGACCAGTTATGTTCACCCCCTGGGTTGGTGATGTGGTGCCCAAATAAAACTGGGTTGAGTTAGCAAGAATGGGAAGCAAAATAGCTACAGGGTAGGTAGCAATATCCTGCCACAAAATATCAGTTGTAATTTTTCCAAGAGACTAAAATAAATACCTATTAATAATAAGAGCTTAAGGCTGGGCACAGTGGCTCACGTCTGTAATCCCAGAACTTTGGGAGGCCAAGGCAGGAGGATTGCTTGAGCTCAGGAGTTCAAGACCAGCCTGGGTAATATGGCAAAATCCTATCTCTACAAAAAAATAATAAACAATAAAGAATAGGCCGGGCGTGGTGTCTCACACCTGTAATCCCAGTACTTTGAAAGGCTGAGGCGGGCAAATCATGAGGTTAGGAGTTTGAGACCAGCCTGGGCAACATGGTGAAACCCCGTCTCTACTAAAAAAATACAAAAAATTAATGGAGCGTAGTGGCAGGCTCTAGTAATCCCAGCTACTCGGGAGGCTGAGGCAGGAGAATTGCTGGAACCCAGGAGGGTAGAGGTAGCAGTGAGCCGAGATCACACCACTGCACTCCAGTCCTGGCGGCAGAGTGAGACTCTTATCTCAAAAACAAACAAACAAAATAAAGAAGAAAAGCTGAAGTTTGTCTTCAACTCTGGCTGTACGACCCTGGGTGCCGGGATGCACTTGGTCCGTGATGTATTCAAAATTCGCCTTTCTTCCTGACAGGTCTGTGTGTCATGATTGCGGCCTCCATTTATACAGACAGGCGTGAAGACATTCACGAGAAAAACGCGGACGTCTATAACCTGACCAAAGAAGGCAGCTACGGCTACTCCTACATCCTGGCGTGGGTGGCCTTCGCCTGCACCTTCATCAGCGGCCTGATGTACCTGATACTGAGGAAGCGCAAATAGAGTTCCGGAGCTGGGTTGCTTTTGCTACAGTACAGAATCCACATTCAGATAACCATTTTGTATATAATCATTATTTTTTTGTGAGGTTTTTCTAGCAAATGTAATGTTTCCTTTAAAAGCTAAAAGAAAAAAAAAAAGGAAAAGAAAAAAAATCCAAAAGAGAGGAGTTTTTTGCATTCTTGAGATCAGAGAATAGACTATGAAGGCTGATATTCAGAACTGCTGCCCACTCAAAAGTCTCAACAAGACACAAGCAAAAACCTAGCAAGGCTCAAATCCAAAAGTGCTGGGCAGGACATTTCTTAACCATGGGGCTGTGATGGGGTGAGATGAGGGGCTGGGAAAGCTATTCTCTGGGGATGTGATTCCTATTGGTCTCAGCTGGCCCAAGCCCCTCTGGAGTCTCTCTGCTAGTGGTAGGGGGAAGGGGGTGAGGTGGAGTGCAGGAGAGGATCGACAGCTTCCTGAGAGGTGTAGCCCAAGTGCCAAGTGAGAAGCAGGTGTCGCCGCTGGCATTCTATTGAAATCAGAGCCCAACCAACCCTCCAGTATAGGGGTGGGTCAGAAGAAGTCTCACCTAAATTTGCCAACAGTGTCACCTGCTTGCCTTAGGAATGGTGATCTTCTACCTGCGTGGCAGATTTAGACTCACCCTTAGGCGAGACCTACAGCCTACCCACACCTACCCCAGACCTACAGAATCAGTCTTCAAGGGATAGGGCCAGGGAATCTGCATTTCTAACGTGCTCCCTGGGCAACGCTTCAGATGCATTGAAGTTGGGGACCACAGTCCCTGGGCCAGGTGAGCAGAGCTGCCTCATAAATGCTAGGATGTCATCATGTGGAGATGGGGAGGTGGATGACCCCCCAGAGCAAACCAAAACCTTGCCCTCCATCACCACATCTGTCTATATCTAGGGCCCCCAAATGCCATTCCTGGGCTATGTGAACTCATAGACACCTTCAAGGAGCGGGGTACAGCATCCTTCCCATCCTATTCCAGAAGGCCTGTCCCTTCTTGTCCATCACCTCATGCTATTCCTGGCTGGCCTCTCACCTCTATTCCTAGAGCCTCAGAGGACCTGCCCACCATTCATTCGTTAATCAGCATAAATCATGACTTGTATGCATGTGCCAGGCACAGGGGATACCCTCTCAAGACAGTCTCCTGCTAGGGCTCATGGCTAGTAGAGGAGACAGATTAAAAGTTAATTAGAAAAACTGGCTGGGCACGGTGACTCACACTTGTAATCCCATCACTTGGGAGGCCAAGGCGGGTGGATCACGTCAGGTCAGGAGTTCGAGACCAGCCTGGCCAAAATGGTGAAACCCCATCTCTACTAAAAATACAAAAATGAGCTGGGCATGGTGGTACATGCCTGTAATCCCAGCTACTCAGGGGGCTGAGGCAGGAGGAGAATTACTTGTACCCAGGAGGTGGAGGTTGCAGTGAGCCGAGATTGTGCCTCTGCACTCCAGCCTGGGTGACAGAACGAGACTGTGTTTCAAAAAGAAAAACTGATTACACACCATGATGGAGACTGCAGGGAACACCACCAAGAATTCAAAATCGAGGCCTGTGGCATGGGAGGGGCGCTGCTTTATGCGTGCCTATTTTTAAATGCTCCTGGAGGCATCTAGGCATTTAGATCAGTCTAAATATAGCTCCATTCAGTTCGTGCAGATGACATTTATTGGGCAGTACCCGTCTGTGTAACACCCAGAGAACACGTCCATGGAGGGGCCCATGGTCCCGACAGCAAATGCTGTGAGAGGGTCCCATAGAGCCGGGGTTCTCAGGCTTTAGGGGCTCCCGTGCCACTTGGGACAGGCTGATTAGTGGTTCTGGGTGGATGATTCCCAGGTGATTCTAAGACTGTGCTGAGAAATAGAGCTTTCGGGGGTTTGTCCTGCAGGGTCAAAGCATGATGTGCATGTGGCAATCAATGCAGTCCTCCCAGAAACCATCCCAGGATAGAAGCTCTTTGGATGTCATTGTCTTTTTCCTCTTAGTTGAAGCAGCATGCTGGAGGCTTGTCTTGGGATGGGGTGTGAAACTTTGTGCTATTTAAATCCTTTTGCACTTGACCTTCTGCTTAGTGGAGGGATCGTTTGCCATCAGCTCGCTTCCAGTGGAGCTGCAGAGACATCTGGTTTGAGTAGTTTTAGGGCCACCATGGATATCTTGTCAAGGCAGGATGGGGTCTTTCCATCTACTCTTTGTTCATTTGTTTTTGACAAACAGTATTAAATGTTTACCACGTTCCAGGCACTGTGTGAGGATCTGAAAATACAGGGATGAGCAAATCCAGATGTCCTCCCTGCCCTCATGAAGCTTGCAGTCTATGAGATAGGACCCCCACCCCCACCCCCACCCCCGCCGCCTTGGAGAAGCCACCAATCAGTACAGGGTAGCCTGGGGCCAGAGGCAGGACAATGTCATCTCCTTCCTCTGTGAGAAACCATCACTGGGCATGTTGTGTTCAAGAATGTGGTTTACACGCCTGGGGCTAACAGGATGCTGCTACCCAAGCTCATGGAGGAAGCTGAATCTTAAGTTCCCTCGAAACTTTCTACCTTGGTGGCTTTTCTATAATTTTCTGGCAGTCACAGTGGAAACAAACAAAATACCTTAGAACCAGAGATCAATTCCCAAGCAATACATGAATTCCTTTCACAAAAAATGTCAGGGCTGGCCAGGTGTGGTGGCTCACGCCTGTAATCCCAGCACTTTGGAAGGCTGAGGTGGGTAGATCACAAGGTCAAAAGTTCAAGACCAGCCTGGCCAAGATGGTGAAACCTTGTCTCTACTAAAAATACAAAAATTAGCTGGGTTTGGTGGCGGGCACCTGTAATCCCAGCTACTTGGGAGGCTGAGGCAGAGAATCGCTTGAACCCTGGAGGTGGAGGTTGCAGTGAGCTGAGATCATGCCACTGCGCTCCAGCCTGGGCGACAGAGCGAGACTGCTGTCTCAAAACAAACAAAAAAACCAAAACGGCAGGGCTACGTGGGTATCTTGTTGCATGCAGTCTGAAATGACCCTGTGAATTTTCCCGGCTGGGTGCCACTACTGTACAACATTCAGTGCCCACAGCCACCTGTGCCATGGAAGTTTTCTGAGGCATGAGTGATGCCTCTTCCCTGCTGTATGACATGCATTTGGGAAGTGGGAAAGAAACCACGACATCAGGGAGAAAACATCCAACCTTCTTCCCTGTAGGTAGAATCAGCCCCCACTTGGTGCTTACTACCAGTTGTTCAAGAGCAATGACAACATTAGTCGACATCCAGGAAGCAAATATTAGGACCAAAGAGAGCATCAACTGCATTTGAAGGCGCTGTAGTTTGCGCATTTTATGACATTTTTATAAAGTACTGTAATTCTTTCACTGAGGGGCTATGTGATGGAGACAGACTAACTCATTTTGTTATTTGCATTAAAATTATTTTGGGTTTCTGTTCCAATAAGTTTGGAGGATGCTCGACTTGCTGGTCTGTGTGAATGTGTGTACATATACGTGAATACAGGGACATCAGAGACCTCCTCACTCCCACACACTCTGCTCTAGTTTTCGTGCTTTTGTGCACACCCCTCATGAACAGGCTGAAGTTCTAGAACACTGTTCACTGATGATGAAGAAACCTAGAACTTCAAGCCTGTTTGTAAACACACTAAACACAGTGGCCTGGATGGAAGCTGTATCATAGTTTAAAATCTGCCTTGGGGGGTATTACTAAACTCGCTAATAGTTTAAAGGTTACTGATGATAGAGCAAGTTGGACAATTTCATAGTGTTGGGGAAATGCTAGGGCAAGGCCTAGAGATTGACTTTGAATCTTGGTTTGGGGAGAAATGTGATTTTAGGGTAGTTAGAAACTTTCTACTTAATGTACCTTTAAAATAGTCCATTTTCTATGTTTTGTATAATCTGAAACTGTACATGGAAAATAAAGTTTAAAACCAGATTGCCCAGAGCAAGACTGGAATGTTCCCAACGGTGATGACATCTAGGGGAGAGGGCTGCCATTTTGGGTGGCAGGGGGTCAGTCGATTTCTCTTCAAGATCACAATGGACGGTTTTTACAGTGAGCAATTGATAAATGGACAATTTGTCACTGGACAATCTCTGCTTCTTTAATGGGGCTGGCTTTGCCGCCCTGCAGACTGTAGCCACACGCAATTCCATGCATCCAAGGGCCCCATGCTTGGGAGAATGATCTGCTAGTGCCACTTTAAATGAGTTTATATATATATATATTTCTTGTAGAGACACAGTCTTGCTATGTTGCCAACGTTGGTCTAGAACTCCTGGCCTCAAGCAATCCTCCTGCCTCAGCCTCCCAAAGTGTTGGGACTTGCAGGTGTGAGCCTCTCACTGTGTCCGGCATAAAGTAGAACATTCTTACAAGAAATAAATGTTTCTTAGTCATGGAGGAGAATGCTCCTAAAATTTATGTATTCATTCATTCATTCATCCATTCATTCATTCATTCTTTTATAGAAGGGAGTGTCTCACTATGTTGCCTATGTGGGTTTTGAACTCCTGGGCTCGTGTGATCCTCCCACTTTGGCTCCCCAAAGTGTTGGAATTGCAGGTGGGAGCCACTGCACCCAGCTTTAAAGTTCTTCATATTTGAACAAGCAGCTACATATTTTCACTTCTCAGAGATCCCCCCAAATGACTGATCCTGTTCCTTTTTTTTTTTTTAACCTTCCTGTTCGTTGTTAATACATTATGTTTTTTCATTTCATTTGTGTTTAATAAAGACCTCTGCTTTAAAGGATGAGGTCATGATGGAATCAGATCATTTTATACCACATACTCTGCTGAAAACGGAAAAATTCAGCCGGAGAGAGAGAGAGAGAGAGAGAGAGAGAGAGAGGGAGAAAGGGGGAAAGGGGGAAAGAGAGAGAAAGAGAGAGAGAGAACCCTTTAGCTTTTATCTAAGGAATGCCAAAGGTAGTAAAAGCTGTCTTTGTATTTTGAGAACACTCATTTCCTTACTGCCACACAGAGTTTTCAAACTAAAATCTCTAGAGGCTACTGTCTGCATTCTTTGTGTTTCTAGTTTGAATTTTTTTTTTTTTTTGTCCATGTGGCTGGTAGATGGTGATCATCCCAGAACACTAAATTTCATATTTCTTCCATTCAGAAAGTCAGCCTCTCATTCATTCATTCATTCACTAAATATCTGCATAGCTGTAATGGTACAAGCATTGTGCTAGGTGTTATGTACAGTGTGATGAACCTAGTCCCTGCCTTGATCTGGATGATATCAGTCTCAGTTTCAAGTTTCCAGGACTAGATTCCGATGGGTCTGTCTTGGGTAACACACTCACTCATCCTTGCCCCAATACTCGGCAGAAGTCAGGAGTGAGACCAAATTATATAAACATGAGGGGCTGGGTGTGGTGGCTCATGCCTATAATCCCAGCACTTTGGGAAGTGAAGGCAGGAGGACCACTTGAGGCCAGGAGTTTGAGATCAGCTTGGGCAGCATAGCGAGACTCCATCTCTATAAACACTAAAAAATCAGCTAGGCATGGGGGTGTGCTCCTGTAGTCCCAGCTACACAGGAGGCTGAGGTGGAGAATTCCTTGGACCTGGGAGGTTGAGGCTACAGTGCACTGTGATCGCACCACTGCACTCTAGCCTGGGCAACAGAAACTCTGTTTCAAAAAATAAAAATTCTTACACATTCATGAAATGAACTAACCCCTTCCCAAGAGGGGTATAACCTGAAGTCTCAACCAGTTTCCACTTCCAACTCCCACTCCAGGACCACAGGTGATGTGCTGTCATTTCAGTCGGGTCCAGCTGGGGCTCCTTATGGCCTGGCAGTGGGTGGCTAAAGGTTCAATCATGTCCTCCCAAAAGCCCCTCGTAGGTAAAGGAGACAAAGGCACAGGATGTTACCATGAATTGTCCCCTTAGAAAAGGGACAGGCAGAGCATCAATGTCCAGTGGCCACAGGTTCATTGTTGGTCACAAATACCAGGAAGCCTCTTCCCTGGCGGGATGGAGACTTGTGGCTGCTCCATCCATTGATCTTGGTTCTGCTCAATGAAACCATGTCCTTCATCCACTGTCCCCTGTGGGCAGATTTAAGATGGGCAGCATGGAGGAGGCCTTTTCTTTCTTCCTCTGGGTGTGAAGCCTAGTGTCTCAGAGTTAATTCAGGGTTGGATTCAAGCTCTTCTCAGTCACAGATGGGGTTCCTTTGACCATGCAAGGTCTTGTCTGGACCTACTTTCTTTAAGTTTTTTTTCAGAGCAGAAAACATTCATTATCGTAGAGGTTTTGACAGTCAGGAATCCAGTAGTGGCTTATCTGGCTGGTTGTGCCTATGGGTTTTATGTGGTGGCTCTGATAATTTGAGCCTAAGAATTCCTGGCCCTGTGCCTCTGAGCTTTGAGGCAATAACTGCAAAACCCTTCTAATCTGAGCGATCTCTCTAGGCTTGTCCCTCTGTCTGATAAAAAATGCTAAAGGATCTAGCATGTCTTTTGCTGGAATCCCATACATCTTATCTTCTGCTTACCTTTTTGCCTTCATACTATTGGTCGTTAGTTCATAGCAGGGCTTAGCAAATTACTTGCTTTTACATGGCTTACAAGCTGAGAATTTATCTTGCATTCTTAAAAAGTTGTGTAAATGGTTGGGCACAGTGACTCATACCCATAATCCCAGCACTTTAAGAGGATGAGACAGGAAGATCGCTTGAGCCCAGGAGTTTGAGACCAGCCTGGGCAACATAGCAACATTCTGTTTCTACCAAAAAAAAAAAAAAAAAAAAAAAAAGCTGTGAATGGTGGCACAGGCTATGGTCCCAGCTACTGGAGAGGCTGAGGCAGGAGAAGTGATTGAACTTGGGAGGTGAAGGCTGCAGCGAGCTGTGATTTTGCCACTGTAGTCTAGACTGGGCAACAGAGTGAGACTGCTTCATCAAAAAGAAAAAAAAAAGTTGTAGTCCGGGCCCAGTTGCCCAGTCCTGTAATCCCAACACTTTGGGAGGCCAAGGTAGGTGGATCACTTGAGGTCAGGAGTTTGATACCAGCCTGCCCAACATGGTGAAACCCTATCTCTACTAAAAATACAAAAATTAGCTGGGTGTGGTGGTGAGCACCTGCAATCCCAGCTGTTTGGGAGGCTGAGGCAGGAGAATTACTTGAACTAGGGAGGCGGAGGTTGCAGTGAGCTGAGATCATGCCACTGCACTCCAACCTGGGCAATAGAGCAAGACTCTGTCTTTAAAAAAGAAAAAAAAATGAAAAATAATGCAAAGAAGAAGATACAACGAAGACCTGATGTGGGCTAGGCACGGTGGCTCACACCTGTAATCCCTACACTTTGGGAGGCTGAGGCAGTTGAATCATCTGAGGTCAGGAGTTTGAGACCAGCCTGACCAACATGATGAAACCCCGTCTCTACTAAAAATACAAAAAATTAGCCAGGCGTTGTGATGGGCACCTGTAATCCCAGCTACTCGGTAGGCTGAGGTAGGAGCATAGCTTGAACCCGGGAGCCGGAGGTTACAGTGAGCCGAGATGGTGCTGCTGCACTTCAGCCTGGATGACAAGAGAGAAACTCAGTCTCAAAAAACAAAAAAAAAGACCTTATGTGGACTGCAATGCCTGAAATATGGACTATCTGGCACTTCATAGAGAAAGTTTGTTAACTCCTGGTCTAGCACTTGACTGGTCCATTTCTGTAACTCTCTAAATCTTTGGATTCTCCATCAATGTAGATTGCAGGCTTCAGGCAGAAAGAATCTTAGCAAAGCTGCATTTTCTTCCATTTTGCCATTGGACCATGTTTAGCCCAAGATTTATTTTTCTTGTTTATTTACTGAAGGCTGTAATAAATTGAACTTGCCAACATCCTGATATGTTTCTACAGTTTCTCCTGATACTACAACATCCACAGGGTCATGGTCGGTGTAAAATAGGTGACAGTTTGAACCAGGCTTCAACTATGGCCCATGGGCAACGTCCAGCCCACTGCCTGATTTTGTAAATTAAGTTTTATTGGGACACAGCCACATCCACTCATTTACATACTGTTCATGGATGCTTTCCAGAGCAGAACTGGGTAGCTGCAATAGAGACCATATAGAGCAGAGTCTGAAATATTTACTATCAGGCCCTTTCCAGAAAAAGTTTCTCAAACCAAATGTTTTGCAATAGCATGACAAGGGTAACAGCTTCTCAGCCTGAATAGCAGGATCTCCACTGCCCTCTGACCTGCCACTGCCATTCAGCCAGTTCCACGTGCGAGTGTCTGTTGCTTGCAGCAGTAACATATGCTACCAAACTTAGTATTAGTCAAGGTTCTTAGTTGCAAGCACTAGTGACTCTGGCTGATTTAAACAGAAAAGAAATTTATTAAAGGGAAAAGGAGTAGTGCCCAGGCTTGAAAGCATGAAGCCAAGTCCCCCCCAGTTGCCTCAGATTGTTCCACAGAACAATTTGGTAAGAAAACCACTGCCATCGCCACAAGACGGTACAGCTTGCAGCCACTACCTCCACCTGTGTTACCCCTACTTCTGTGCATTGGAAGCCTGGCACGGTTCCTCTGATTGGTGAAACTTGGATCACATGACCATGTCCTGGCTGCAAGGAAGGCTGGGAAATGATGGGCAGCCATCTTCAGTTTACAACGTGGGTGGTGAGTTCTGCAACCCACCAAGACTCAGAAGGAAGGGAATTCCCCAACATAAGAAGGATGCTCAGATACTGGACAAACGAAATATCAAATGTCTACTAAATCTTATCATAAGCCCAGTTCCTTGTCTGCTGACAGCTAAGCTAGCACTTCCCAAACTATATTCATCTATATCATACCTATATACTCTGCTATATTATGTACAGTCTGCACTGTTGTTATATACTGAGACTTTTTTTTTTTCCTTTTTGAGATAGGATCTCACTCTGTCACCCAGGCTGGAGTGCAGTGATACAGTCATAGCTCACTGCAGCCTCAACTTCCTGGGCCCAAGCAATCTTCCCATCTAAGCCTCCCAAGTAGCAGGAACCAGCAGTGTGCACCACCACACCGGCTAATTTTTTATTTTTGTAGAGATAGGGTCTTGCTATGTTGCCCAGGCAATCTGGAATTCCTGGGCTCAAGTGATCTTCCACCTTGGCCTCCCAAAGTGTTTTTTTTTTTAGGTGGAGTCTTGCTCTGTCACTCAGCCTGCACTGCAGTGGAATGATCTTGGCTCATTGCAACCTTCACCTTGCAAGTTCAAGCAATTCTCCTGCCTCAGCACTCTGAGTAGCTGGGATTACAGGCGCACAGCACCAAGCCTGGCTAATTTTTGTGTTTTTAGTAGAGACAGGGTTTCTCAATATTGGTCAGTCTGGTCTCAAACTCCTGACCTTGTGATCTGGCCACCTCAGGCTTTCAAAGCATGGGGATTACAGGCGTGAGCCACCTCACCTGGCCCACCCCCAGCTAATTTTTGTATTTTTAGTAGAGATGGGGTGTCACCATGTTGGCCAGGGTGGTCTCGAACTCCTGACCTCAAGTGATCTGCCTGCCCCAGCCTCCCAAAGTGTTGGGATTACAGTCATGAGCCACCACGCCTGACCCCAAAGTGTTTTACATGTCAACATATAGTATAAATCTCTACTCCTCCCTCCAAATAATGTTTCTCAAAATTTTCCTGCTTTCAATGCATTTGCTTTATGGCCTGGAGAAGCCAAGCGTCCAGAAAGTGAACTAGCAGGTACTACTACCGCCCTCTAGTGGTGGTATGCGACAACATGATATAGGAATAAAGCATTGAAGCAAAGATCCAATTGCACATCCACCTTAGCCAAACCCAACGCAGCTGATAAAAGCTAATGTGCACACATCCTGATTAATTTCGAGTTAAATCTGTTACTGCCAGAACACGGCTATGTACTTATCTTCATTTATTTCAATTTATTAATATATCGCCATGTGATTAACCATGTGATTTTGGTACTTTGTTAATAGAATATTACTACATTGAGACAGATTTACAGTTTGCAACTGAGTGTCTGTGTAGAATTGACTCTACTTGCATGATGAAAAGATTATGTTTTCAGTACAAACCCATTATGAACTATTTATGTATTTATTTTTGAGACAGAGTCTTGCTCTGTTGCCCAAGCTGGAGTGCAATAGTGATATCTCAGCTCACTGTAACCTCTACCTCCTTGGCTCAAGTGATCCTCCCGCCTCAGCTCCTGTGTAGGTGGAAGGATCACAGGAACATGTCACCATGCCCGGCTAATTTTTGCATTTTTTGTAGAGATGGTATTTTGCCATGTTGCCCAGGCTGGTCTTGAACTCCTGGGTTCAAGTGATCCTCCTGTCTCAGCCTCCCAAAGTGCTGGGATTACAGGAGTCAGCTACTGCACTCAGCCTTGAACTCATTTTATTTTATTTTTAAAATTTATTTTATTATTATTATTTATTTCTTTTTAATAGAAACGGGGTTTCACCATGTTGGTCAGGATGGTCTCGAACTCCTGACCTCAGGTGATCTGCCTGCCTTGGCCTCCCAAAGTGCTGGGATTACAGGCATGAACCATGGTGCCAGTCCTATTTTATTTTATTTGAGACAGAGTCTCGCTCTGTCACCCAGACTGGAGTGCAGTGGTGCGATGGTTCAAGCGATTCTCCTGCCTCAGTCTCCTGAGTAGCTAGGATTACAGGTGCCTGCCACCACACCCAGCTAATTTTTGTATTTTTTAGTAGAGATGGGGTTTCGCCATGTTGGCCAGGCTGATCTTGAACTCCTGACCTCAGGTGATCCACCTGCCTGGGCTTCCCAAAGTGCAGGGATTACAGGGGTGAGCCACTGTGCCCGGCCTGAACTCATTTTAAACAGGTATATTATGAAAAGTCTTTGTGAGTGTTTTCTTTCAAAAGTTTTTCTTGTAAGAGCTGCATATTGTGTACCTGTAGGGCAGGATTTCGCAGCATCAGCACAATTGACATCTGGGCTGCGAAATTCTTGGTGGGGACTGTCGTGTACACTATAGGATGTGTGGCAGCGTCCCTGGCCTCTACCTACTAGATGTCAACAGTGCACCCCACCCCCCACCACTGTTGTGACAACCAAAAATATCTGTAGACATTGACAAATCCCCCTACAAGGGGTGGGGACCAAATTGCCTCCAAGGGAGAGCCACTGCTGTAGGGTTTTGTATACACCAGGAAATACGGTGATTGGCAACCATGATGGTGGGGCTACTCAGGGGCTGTTGGAAATTGCCAGTGAAAGTGATTGGCCTAGAGCAGCTCACACCCATCTGGAAGGAAAGCCAATGACAGTCTCCCCGGCATGGCCTTTGGCATCTCTCTGAACGTACGGGAGGACAGCACAGGATGTTCCCCGTCCCAAAGCTGAAAAGGCACATTTGCTCAATATTTGTCATCAGCTAGAACAAACAGACCAGAGGAACCAGGAAGAAACGACTTCTCTGTGTTTGTAGAAGGACACTTGTGTAATTTCACCAGGGTCTTGAACACATATGAGGGAAGAGAGGTGTCATTTCACCTTGGCGCAGGGTTAAAGCACTAAATTTTTTTTTTTTTTTTTTTTTGGGCTAGGAAGGGAAGTTTAATTGCTATGGTCTGCCATCGCCTCGTCCAGAAATAAATGATGGCAGGCCAGATGTGGTGGCTCATGCCTGTACTCCTGGCATTTTCGGGGGCTGAGGCAGGAGGATTGCTTGAGCTCAGGACTTCAAGACCAGCTTGGGCAATGTAGTGCGACCCTGTCTCTATGCAAAATTTAAAAAATCAGCGGGGTGAGGTGGCACATACCTGTGGCCCCAACTATTCAGGAGGCTGAGGTGGGAGGATTGCTTGAGCCCAGGAGATTGAGGCTGAGGTGAGCTGTGACTGTGCCACTGCACTCCAGCCTAAGCAACAGAGCAAGACCCTGTCTCAAAAAGGAAAGGAGGCCAGGTGCAGTGGCTCACGCCTGCAATCCCAGCACTTTGGGAAGCCAAGAGGGGTGGATCACTTGAGGTTAGGAGTTTGAGACCAGCCTGATCCACATGGTGAAACCCTGTCTCTACTAAAAAATACAAAAAAATTAGCCGGGTGTGGTGGCATGTGCCTGTAGTTCCAGCTACTTGGAGGCTGAGGCAGGAGAATCACCGGAATCCGGGAGGCAGAGGTTGCATTGAGTCGAGAATGTACCATTACACTCCAGCCTGGGTGACAGAGTGAGATGCCATCTCAAAAAAAAAAAAAAAAAAAGGGAAGGGGAGGCAGGCAG
The DNA here is from genome assembly GCA_963573385.1 of Cacajao melanocephalus. NCBI lineage: Eukaryota > Metazoa > Chordata > Mammalia > Primates > Pitheciidae > Cacajao > Cacajao melanocephalus. The sequence goes on along the minus strand of CAUYLG010045803.1, from coordinate 15,528 downwards.
GCACTGGTGGAGCGATCAGAGCCTGACAGTCCCAGTCTGACTGTGAGCTGGTGACGGGCAGAAGAGTGTTAACACAGCGGCCACAAGGCTGTCTTGGGTCACACTGCCAAGCCGCTGTCCTCCTGGCTGTGCCTAGGTTTGCATGTTCCTGACGTCGGCTTTTCCTGTTTTCCGTCTGATGGCAGCCTGGGATGGACAGTCTTTTGCCCTGAGAAAAGAACCCTGAAGGCCCCCGCCAACACCTTCTCAGAATAAGGAGTGAAATCTGGACCCTGAGGAACTATCTCACTAGGGCCAGTGAGACCAGCTGCTCTGCAGGCAACTCTACCTGCTGAGCAGGCTGCCTGGGTTCCACTAGGGTCTGTGCCGTTCCATGCTGTGTGACCTTGGGCAGGTGGCTTGCTTTCTCTGGGCTTCTGCTTCCTGTAAAATGGGAACAGCGTGGCAGCCGCTGCAGCGGGCATAGAGTCAGTGCTCAGTGAGATTTATTCGTCTTTTATTATCAAGTCACTGGGTCAATGTCACCCTCCAAATAAGTGGCAGACTCAAGGCTCACACTTGACTTTTCTGATTCTGCATTCTCAACCTTGGTTGCATGCTGGAACCACTTGGAAAGCTTCTGATACCCAGATCCCACAGAGCTTGAAATTTAATTTGTTTGAGGAACCTCGTGGGCATCAGAGTTGTTACATAAAGTTCCCAGGTGATTGTAGGACTGGGCGTGGTGGCTCATGCCTGTAATCCCAACACATTGGGACACCAAGAGGAAGAGAGGAAGGAAGGAAGGAAGGAAGGAAGGAAGGAAGGAAGGAAGGAAGGAAGGAAAAGAAAAAAATAATGACAGCTGAAACATGGTTACAAAAGTGCTGAAGCCTCTAACGTGGGGAGGCTGCAAACAGCAGGCTGAATCAGAAGGGTCTTCCTGGAGGAGGTGGTGGCTGATCTTGTCACTGGTACATGAGAGGAGTCGGGGAAGGGCAGGAAGGTGTGCAGTCAGCACATGGAGCCGCTGCTGGCTTATCCTGTAGGTTTTCCTGTGGGATGAAGAGAGAGTTGCTGGGAGTTCCAAGCAGGATTCAGAGCCTTCAGTCTGAACTGCTGACATCCAATATCAAGAGTTGCTTCCAGGCTGGGCGCGGTGGCTCACACCTGTAATCCCGGCATTTTGGGAGTTCAAGACCAGCCTGGCCAACATGGTGAAACCCCAGCTCTACTAAAAATACAAAAATTAGCCAGACATGGTGGCAGGCGCCTGTCATCCGAGCTACTCAGGAGGCTGAGGCAGGAGAATCGTTTGAGCCCAGTAGGCGAAGGTTTCAGTGAGCCGAGATTGCACCACTGCACTCCAGCCTGGGCAACACAGTGACTCAGCCTCAAAAAGAAAAAAAATATTCACACACACAGAAGTGTTGCCTCCACTTGTTGGCAAGGTGTGGACTGCAGGCTGCACATCCCTGCCCCATGCCTGAGTTGACCCAGTAACCAGAGCACCTGCTAAAGGACAGGCGACTCTGCCCCATACTCCAGCCTCATCTGCTGGGCTCCTTTCCCGGCAGAGGAAGTGGAGAGTCAGAGTGGGAGATGGGGCAAGTGCCCACTTAGCAGATTTAGCCAGCAGGTCAACTAATTTCAAATTTCACCTGGCTTTCTGTCTCGTTGTACTTGAAAAAGTTTTTATAATTTGCTGGCTTAGAAAATAATTGTTTAAAGCATGGTTTATGGAGAGTCTGCCTTAGAATCTATGGGGAACATCTTGAGGTTGCAGATTCCTGGGCTGTGCACCAGACTTGCCGAGTCAGAACCTCCAGGGTTGGGGCCAGAGCATCTGCCGTTTTGACAGTCTTTCAGGGATTTAGACTGAGGGACGTTGGTGATTGCAATTGGGAATACTTCGTGGGATGCTTGATTTCGTAAACTAGGCCAATTAGTTCAGTTTAGAAGGTGGTTATGACCCAGCGCATTGGAGCTTCCTTCTTCCCTGTCAGTTCTCTTCTTTCTCTCTCTAAGCACAATAAACACAGTGGCCCTAAGAGGTATCTTGAAACTACAATACCAGGCTGGGCTCGGTGGCTCACACCTGTAATCCCAGTACTTTGGAAGGCTGAGGAGGGCAGATCATGAGGTCAGGAGTTCAAGACGAGCCTGGCCAACACGGTGAAACCCTGTCTCTACTAAAAATACAAAAAATTAGCCAACATGATGGTGCATGCCTGTAATCCCAGCTACTTGGGAGGCTGAGACAGGAAAATCACTTGAACTCGGGTGGTGGAGGTTGCAGTGAGCCGAGATTACACCACTGGACTCCAGCCTGGGTGACAGAGCAAGACTCTGTCTCAAGAAAAAAAAAAAAAAAGGAAGAAAGAAAGAAAATACAGTAACAGGCCAGGCACAGTGGCTCATGCCTGTAATCCCAGCACTTTGGGAGGCTGAGGTGGGTGGATCACCTGAGGCCAGGAGTTCAAGACCAGCCTGGCCAACATGGCAAAACCCCGTCTCTACCAAAAATAACAAAATTAGCAGGGCATGGTGGCACATACCTGTAGTTCCAGCTACTTGGGAGGTTGAAACAGGAGAATTGCTTGAACCCAGGAGGTGGAGGTTGCAGTGGGCCAAGATCACACCACTGCAGTTCAGCCTGGCTGACAGAGCCACACTCCATTTCAAACAAATGAACAAACAAACAAACAAAAGACCAGTAACTTGCCAGGCACAGTGACTCATGCCTGTAATCCCAGCACTTTGAGAGGCCAAGGAGGGTGAATTGCTTGAGTCCAGGCACTCGAGACCAGACTGGGCAAAATAGTGAAACTACCCCATCTCTACAAAAAATACAAAAATTAGCTGGGTGTGGTGGTACATGCCCATAGTTCCAGCTACTTGGGAGGCTGAGGCAGGAGGATTGCTTGAGCCTTGGAGGTTGAGGCTGCAGTGAACTGTGATTGCATGATTGTACTTCAGCCTGGGTAACTGAGTGAGACCCTGTCTAAAAAAAACAAAAACAAAAACAAAAACTGGCCAGGCTCATGACTGTAATTCCAGCACTTTGGGAGCCTGAGGCGGTAGAATCATCTGAGGTCAGGAATTCAAGACCAGCCTGACCAACATGGAGAAACCTCATCACTATTAAAAATACAAAAGCAGCTGTGTGTGGTGGTGCATGCCTGTAATCTCAGCTACTTGGGAGGCTGAGGCTGGAGAATCACTTGAACCCAGGAGGCAGAGGTTGCAATGGTGAAGATCATGCCATTGCACTCCAGCCTGGGCAACAAGAGCAAAACTTTGTCTCAAACAAACAAACAAACGTATTTTAAAAAAGAAAGGACATCTCACTTCATACTTTTCAAAGTATTCAAAATGTATATGAATTATGTTGACGTGGATATTTTTAGTATCTTGGCCACCTAATATCCAGTCCACTCTTCTTTGGTAACAACACCTGTATTCAGCTGTTCTTGCGTTGCTATAAAGAAGCATCTGAGACTGGGTCATTTATAAAGAAAAGAGGTTTAATTGGCTCATGGTTCTGCAGGTTTTATGGGAAGCAGGATGCTGACATGTGCTCAGCTTCTGGGGATGCCTCAGGAAGCTTACAGTCATGGCGAAAGGCAAAGGGGAAGCAGGCTCATCACCTAGCCAGAGCAGGAGCAAGGATGGGGGTGCCAAACACTTATTTATTTATTTTTGAGACAGAGTTTTACTCTTTTTGCCCAGGCTGGAGTGCAATAGCTCGATCTCAGCTCACTGCAACCTCTGCCTCCTGGGTTCAAGGGATTTTCCTTCCTCAGCTTCCTGAGTAGCTGGGATTGCAGGCACATGCCAACACCCCAGGCTAATTGTGTATTTTTAGTAGAGACAGGGTTTCACCATGTTGGCCAGGCTGGTCTTGAACTCCTGACCTCAGATAATCTGCCCCCTTGGCCTCCCAAAGTGCTGAGATTACAGGTGTGAGCCACCACACCCAGCCGTCACATGATGACAAAGCTGTCACACACTTTTAAAGGACCAGATCTCACAAGCGCTCACCATCACAAGGACAGAATCAAGTGAATGGAACTAAACCATTCATAAGAAACCACCTCCATGATCCAATCACTTCTAACCAGCCCCTACCCAACACTGGAGATTACAATTCAACATGAAATTTGGGTGGGGACAAATATACAAACTACATCAAATCCCTGAATTCCTTCTGCAGAGCTCTCTGTCCCTCCCTGTGGACAATCTCTTGCAGAGGTCAATCAAGGTAAGTTGTAGCATATGACCCAAGCCAGGCCAATCAACTTCCCTCTTTCGAAGCTTCTCCTGGGCTCCAGTGGGATGCTGCAAGGATGGAAATGCAGTTGGACTTGATTCCTCCAGCACCTGCCTCCCATCAAGTCTCCCCTTCAGCCTCTTCTCTGATTTTCTCCTTGTTGTGTGTTGAGCTTTCTCTAGCCCACACCAAGATTCTGGGGGCTACCCCATGTGCTTCCCCTAGTCCCCCTCCTGATTAAGTTCTGGTGCTTTCAGCAACTCTGAGTTTTCTGAAAATGTTCTCTCTCTCTCTCTTTTTTTTTTTGAGACTGAGTCTCGCTCTGTCACCCAGGCTAGAGTGCTGTGGTGCAATCTTGGCTCACTGCAACCTCTGCCTCCGGGGTTCAAGTGATTCTTGTGCCTTAGCCTCCAGAGTAGCTGGGACTACAGGTGCATACCAGCACACCCAGCTAATATTTTTATTTTTAGTTTTAGTAGAGATGGGGTTTCACCATGTTGGCCAGGCTGGTCTCAAACTGCTGACCTCAAGTGATTCTCCCATCTCAGCTTCCCAAAGTGCTGAGATTACAGGTGTGAGCCACCACACCCGGCTGAAGGTTTTCTCTCTTAATCAATGTCTGCACCCTGCTGCAAAGTTTTGGAAACCTTCATCTTGTTTTATATTTTCACAGGGAGCAGGAAAGAGCTGAGGTTTCCTATGTGATTTATTTGGTCACATTCAACTTAGTCCATTAGATAAGCTTTGTCATAGTGCCTTACACAGACTAAATGGCTTCTATGGTTTCCTTGAGATTTGGATACTTTTCCACTTGTGTTGGATTTGCAGCTTAAACTAATTTATTTTAATCAACATCATTCAATTCCCATTTTATAAAAGGACGAATTCCTGACGGAAAAGAGTAGGGAGCATTTTGCCTGATGGGAAAATTCACCAGCAAGAACGTCAGTTTCTAAGCGGAATTGAAGCTCTGGATTTAAGAACACAGCCAAGGAAAAGCTTTGGACTCTGAGTTTGGAGAAGGTGACTGAAATGCAATTCCAGTTAAGATCTGTGAATGAAGGTAAGAATCAAAAGCAACTGAGATCAACGCAGAGGCCTCGAAGGTAAGAGCTGTACTTTACCTCTTTTAGCTCAGAGACTTGCGACATTGGTACTATATTTTAAATATGTTATTTAGTAGTGTTGTGAACTCAGCTGGTTTCAACATTGAAAAGGATAAAGATAGCTTATAAAAACAAAACGCTTTTTTTAAAAAAAGAATAAAATGCATGTTTCATTTCAATTGCAGAAATGAAGGGAAGAGGCACTTCTGCCACCTAGTGGGCTTTTCTCCAAATTGTTCGTTCATGTCTTTGAGGGGTGAAACGTGTGAGGTTGAATCTAGGTTGAACACAGAAACATTCCAGCCCCAGCAGCAGTTGGGTTTTATTAACTTCCCTTTGGCCTGGGATCTGTATTTTCTGTTTCAGTTAAGATCTTTATAAACAAAAGCAACCTGTTTTGGCCAGATACAAGGTCATGTGTCCTTGCCCGTGTCGTCGTGAATTGTATCACACTGCTCCCTGGAAGTCTCTTGTGTGTATTTTTACTTGTTAACCTCCTGTGTCCCCCACTAGCAGCTCAGCTGCAAGAGGGCAGGGATTCTGTCTAGTCTCGCCGTTCGTGATAGTGCCTGCTCCCCTGCCTGGCATATATAGTTGGTCGGTAGTTCTCTGATGAATGAAAATACAACAAATAGGTGAAAATAGAGTTTTGCGTTGCCTGAGTGGTATGTTCCAAGCCTTTACCATGTCAGAAACCTCTTAGTTCAACTGCTAATAATTTCTTCTGTGTCTTGGGTTAAAATCAGCCTACCCAAGTTTGGCCTCTATTTTGCTCCAAGAAGTAACCCCTGCCCATGGATACACCAGATCAAATTTATACAGAACCCGTTGGCCTGAAAGAAGGCCTCCAATCCTGCAACTGAACTATCCCAAATATCTCTCTGCTTGCTACTCATGGGTCCCAACTTGCAGGCAAGAGATGGGTGAGTGTCCCTGGCTCATGGGACATTTTTTTTTCATAAGGAGATAAGTGGTAGATAAGTAAAATTAGCCCAGTGGGAACGGATTTCAAGGCGAGGAGTGGTGATTAGGGTAATTTGTAGGTAGTCCAGACAATGCCCATGATCCTAATTAATTACCATCATGTGTTGTTGCAATAGTGGTCAGACGGGTTTGAATTGATCATTGGCTATGATTAAGGAGCCTCCTGTGCTGACCTGGGTCCTCTCCTCACAGGCATTCGGATCATCAAACCCATAGATTATTCATATTATTAGGAATTCCCCGTGGAAGCTCGATACTTTCCTGAATCAGAATAGTTAAACCTCTGTGTTGCAAAAATCAAATGCCATCTGGCTTTTGTGTTATCTTGGCTAAATCCAGTCAATCCCAGCTTGTTCAATGGCATTTATGATACTCCGCTCCCCCATATCCAGAGAATCATAACTAAGTTAGAAATCGTTTTATTTAATCTTGGGTGTAGAAAGATTGTTTTCGTAGACCAGACAGCATTTACCTCCATCGAAATAAGAAAAAGGAATGTCCAGGTGTGTCCTTGCTCCAGTGATCATAGCATCTGTTGATAAATTCCTTGATATCAGCCTTACAGATCAAATTTACTGTCATCTTTAAAGAACTTCACTTCATCCAAACACGGTGGCTCACATCTGCAAAACCAGCACTTTGGGAGGCTGAGGTGGAGGGATCATTTGAGGTTAGGAGTTCCAGACCAGCCTGGCCAACATGGTGAAACCCTGTCTCTCCTGAAAAAGTACAAAAATTGGCCAGGCATGGTGGCATGTGCATGTAGTCCCAGCTACTCGGGAGGCTGAGGCATGAGAATCGCTTGAACCTGGGAGGTGGAGGTTGTAGTGAGCCAAGATCATGCAACTACACTCCAACCTGAGTGACAGAGTGAGACTCTGTCTCAAAAAAAATAAAATAAAGGCTGGGTATGGTGACTCATGCTTGTAATACTAGCACCTTGGGAGGTCAAGGCGGGCAGATTACAAAGTCAGGAGTTCTAGACCAACCTGGCCAACACAGTGAAACCCTGTCTCTACTAAAAATACAAAAACTAGCCAGGCGTGGTGGCAGGCTTCTGTCATCCCAGCTACTTGGGAGGCTGAGGCACAAGAATTGCTTGAACCTGGGAGGCAGAGGTTGTAGTGAGCTGAGATCACACCACTGCATTCCAGCCTGGGTGACAGAGTGAGACTCCATTTCAAAAATAAAATAAAATCAACTTAATGGCATTGACAAATGGTTGTCCATCCCACAAACCAACCAGCAGCCCTAGTATCAGAATTAGGGGAAATTGTTCCTTTCAAAGAGACTTGAGAAAAATAATGCGTCCTGGTATAGAATGCATTGGTATTTCATTGTATTTATGAAAAGGCTTTGCTTGTTGACCGGTAATAGTTTGCATTTTAATTAATTTTTGTCCTTTCCCATCATCTAAATAGCTAATCTGTTGTAACTCCTGTAGTTACTGTCTTTTTAGACTTTGCCTGTGTGTTTTGATGTTTGGATTCCAGTGGAGAGTGTTCTTCACCCCGACACGGTCCCACCACCCGTAGTTCAATTGCAGGAGAGGAAGAACTTTTCCTTTATCCTTTTAGATTCTGTGACTGGAGCCTGTAAATTACACTGACAACAGGTAGATGAACAGGATGAAAGACATACAAATTTTCATATTTTTACATGTGTGGGGACTTCACACAAAAGGAGCGAAAATACAAAGCAGTGGTTAGACTTGGGGGCTTATATACCATTTTCCTATTTTCATTGTTTTTGAGGTGGAGTCTTGCCCTGTCACCCAGGCTGGAGTGCAATGGCGCGATCTCGGCTCACTGCAACCTCTGCCTTCCGGATTGAAGCAATTCTCCTGCCTCAGCTTCCCAAGTAGCTGGGATGGCAGCCATGAGCTACCATGCCTGGCTAATTTTTTGTATTTTTAGTAGAGATGGAGATTCACCATGTTGGCCAGGCTGGTCTGGAACTCCTGACCTCAGGTGATCCTCCTGCCTCAGCCTCCCAAAGTGCCTTGATGAAAGGTATGAGCCACTGCGCCCAGCCTTATATGCCATTTTCACAAAAGGTGATAAATTGTGCAGTAGTGACTAGACCAAAGAAGGAGTCTGGGGGCCAGGCGTGGTGGCTCATGCCCATAATCTCAGGACCTTGGAAGACTAAGGCAGGAGGATCACTTGAGGTCAGGAGTTCAAAAGCAGGTTGGGCAAGGTAGCAAGACTCTGCCTCTACAAAAAAATTGTTGTTTATTTTTTTTGAGACAGAGTTCTGCTCTTGTTGCCCAGGCTGGAGTGCAGTGGTGCAATCTCGGCTCACTGCAACCTCCATCTCCCGGTTCAAGCCCTTCTCCTGCCTCAGCCTCCCTAGTAGCTGGGATTACAGGAATGCACCCCCACACCTGGCTACTTTTGTATTTTTAGTAGAGACAAGGTTTTGCCATGTTAGTCAGATTGGTCTTGAACTCCTGACCTCAGGTAATCTGCCTGCCTTTGCCTCCCAAAGTACTGATTATAGGCATAAGTCACCATGCTTGGCTAAAAAAAAAAAATTTTTTTTTTTAATTAGCCAGGAGTGGTGGTCTTAATCCCAGATACTCAGGAGGCTGAAGTGGGAGGATCTCTTGAGCCCAAGAGTTGGAGGCTGCATTGAGCCATGATTGTGTCACTGCACTCCAGCTTGGGTGGCAGAGAGTGTCTAAGGTGGAGGGGTGGGGAGAGACAGAGGGAGAGAGAGACAGAGGGAGAGAGAGACAGAGGGAGAGAGAGACAGAGGGAGAGAGAGACAGAGGGAGAGAGAGACAGAGGGAGAGACAGAGGGAGAGAGAGACAGAGAGAGAAGGAGAGGAAGGGAGGGAGGGGAGGGAGAGAGAGGGAGTGTGAGCAGCAGCATGGGCAGGCATGGGCTCCTAGGGGTGGGAAATTGTGGAAAGGTGACTAGGAAGTGGTGGGTAAGGGTTGTTCAGTAATGTGTGTCATGCCAGCTCGTCTCTGTGCCAGTCATCCTGCTATGGAATAGGGAACCATCCTATTGGAAATACGAATTTCCTTGCTTCTAGGCAGAAGGGGAAAGGGCAGAGAGCTCTTGTCTGCAGTTTCTCCACTGTCTTCAGCTCAAAATAAGCCTTATGCCAAAGTGGCCTGTTTGGGTGTAATGTGTTCTGATTCCCTTCAACACAGATAGAAAATCAAGGTAGATGCACATCCCTTACCCGGAAGTCTTAACGAAGGTGAAAGGCTGGAACTCACTGGATTGTATTTGTCTGCCTTAAAGGGCTCTTTTCTCTTTCTTTCTCTCTCTCTCTCTCTTTTTTTTTTTTCTGAGAAGGAGTCTTGCTCTGTTGCCCAGGCTGGAGTGCAGTAGCATGATCTTGGCTCACTGCACCCTCTGCCTCCTGGGTCCAAGTGATTCTCTTGATCCTGCCTCGGCCTCCTAAATAGCTGGGATTATAGGCGCCAGCCATCACACCCAGCTAATTTTTGTTTTTTTAGTTGAGATGGGGTTTCACCATGTTGGCCAGGCTGGTCTTGAACTCCTGACCTCAAATGATCCACCCACTTCCACCTTCCAAAGTGCTGGGATTACAGGTGTGAGCCACTGCGCCCCGCCCCCCTCTCCACCCCCGCTGCCCCTCTAGGTTCAATTCTTCTAGTCTGTCATCCTGGATTTGTGGTAATGGGTAATAGGTAAGGTTGTTAGTCTGTCTCTGCACTTTAGGAATCTTGACTGCCATGTGACAATTCAGGATAAGGTCTCTCTGCTTTCGTGATGCTGGACACATCGGACTGAAGTAAGAGCCCTTGAGGAAATTGATGGAGGGCTTTGCAGCTTCCTTATTGGGGGGTAAAATGTCTCCCAGCAAATGTGATTATCTAGGAGTATCTGGGGGAGCCCACTCCCATGGCATATGGGGCAAGGGCCTGGTGTCATTTCTTTTAACAAGTCACGGCTCCTAGTGGAGACTGAATGTATTAGTTAGGCTGGGCTGCTGTAACAAATTACCATAAACAGCCAAGCGCAGTGGCTCACGCTTGTGATCCCAGCACTTTGGGAGGCCAAGGCAGGCAGATCACTTGAGGTCAGGAGTTGGAGACCAGCCTGGCCAACATGGTGAAACCCCGTCTCTACTAAAAATACAAAAATTAGCCAAGTGTGGTGGCGTGCACCTGTAATCCCATCTACTTGGGAGGCTAAGGCAGGAGAATTGCTTGAACCTGGGAGGCAGAGGTTTTTTGGTGAGCTGAGATTGCACCGCTGCACTCCAGCCTGGGCAACAGAGTGAGACTCTATCTAAAACAAACAAAAAAAATTACTATAAACTTGGTGACTTAACACAACAGAAATTAGTTTTCTTGCCACTCTGGAGGCCGAGGTGTCCACAGGACTGCACCTCCTCTGGAGGCCCTCATGGAGACTCATCCTTGCTGCTTCCAGCTCCTGGTAGCTCCAGGCGTTCCTTAGCTTTTGGCTGTGTCACTCCAGTCTCCACCTCTGTCCTCACATTGCACCTCTTCTCCCTCTTGTCTCTGTGTGTCTCTTATCAGGACACTTGTCGTCAAATTCAGACCCTAGATCATCCAAGATGATCTCATCTTGAGATCCTTAATTATATCTGCAAAGATCCCTCTCTCCTCCCCTCCCATCCCCTCCCCTCCTTTTCCCTTCTTTTTTTTTTTTGAGGTGGAGTCTCGCTGTGTTGCCCAGGCTGGAGTATAGTGTGGTATGATCATAGCTCATGCATCCTTGACCTCCTGGACTCAGGCAATCCTCCCAACTCAGCCTCCTGAGTAGCTGGTACTACCGGTGTGGGCCACCATGCCTGGCTAATTTTTTATTTTATCATTTTATTTTTTTGAGATAGAGTCTCAATCTGTTGCCCAAGCTAAAGTGCCATGGTGCAATCTGGGCTCACCAGATTGCACCATTGCACTCCTGAAACCTCTGCCTCCCAGGTTGAAGGAATTTTCCGCCTCAGCCTCCCAAGTAACTGGGACTACAGGTACCTGCCACCATGTCCAGTTAAATTTTTATTTTTAGTAGAGACAGGGTTTCACTAGTTAGCCAAGATGGTTTCGATCTCATGACCTCCTGATCTGCCTGCCTTGGCCTCCCAAAGTGCTGGGATTACAGGTGTGCGCTACCACACCCAGCCAATTTTTAATTTTTTTTAGAAATAGGGTCTCGCTATGTTGCTGGTCTCAAATACCTGGGCTCAAGCAATCCTCCTGCCTTGGCCTCCCAAAGTGCTGGGAATATAGGCATGAGCCACTGTGCCTGGCGGATCCTTTTTCCAGATGAGGTCACATTCACAGGTTCTAGGGTGCACGTGGGATGCAGATAAATGCTGGAAGGTCTCAGAGGAAGCTTCTTGATGATGGAGTAGAGTTTCTCTGCATTGGCAAGGGAAGCACACACATTTGTAGAGCAGTGCCCCTTTGCAATCTTGAGTGGAGTCCCTTCCATCCACATTAATTTGTTGATGGGAGCTGTGTGTTTCTTCATCATTACCGCCAGGTGGCAGCCAAGAACCTAGAGTCAGGCAGGATCACACTTGGCTGCCTGACTTGAGGCCCACGTACGGGGTCTTAGCTCCTGAACTGAGATCCAAGTTTCCAAATAAGGACAGAGGATGCCAGTTCAGCTTTGCTCTGGCCTATTCAGTAATATGTCACTTACTAGACAGAATTACCAGATAAGTCCACAAGCCAGCCTAGTGTGGCAATAACTTACCCCAACTGTTTAAACATTTACATAGTGCACACCTGTTTTGCTTTGTTTTTTGAGATGGAGTTTTGCTCTTGTTGCCCAGGCTGGAGTGCAATGGTGCGATCTCGGCTCACTGCAACCTCCACCTCCTGGTTCAAGCAATTCTCCTGCCTCAGCCTTCTGAGTAGTTGGGATTATGCCCAGCTAATTTTGCATTTTTAGTAGAGATGGGGTTTCTCCATGTTGGTCAGGCTAGTCTCGAACTCCTGACCTCAGGTAATCCACCTGCCTCGGCGTCCCAAAGTACTGGGATTACAGGCATGAGCCAGTGCACCCAGCCTGCACACTGTTAATTTTGCCTGCTTGGCCTTTCTTGCCTCACTTTGGGGTAGTGGACCCGGTATTTATTTGGAAGTGTTAATCACATTAGCCCATACCCTAGAACACTTACTGTTTCAAAGATAGGTATATTGCCAGGTGCGGTGGCTCATGCCTGTAATCGCAGCACTTTGGGAGGCCGAGGTGGGTGGGTCACGAGGTCAGGAGTTCAAGACCAGCCTGGCCAAGATGGTGAAACCCTGTCTCTAATAAAAATACAAAAATATTGGGTGTGGTGGCGTGCACCTGTAATCCTAGCTACTTGGGAGGCTGAGGCAGGAGATCACTTGAACCCAGGGGACAGAGGTTGAAGTGAGCTGAGATCACGGCACTGCACTGCAGCCTGGGCTACAGAGTGAGACTCCATCTCAACAACAATAACAACAGATAGGCATATTATGTCATTCCAGTGAGAGCATCTCAAAGAAAATCTGATTTTTTTATTCTATGAATCAACCTATAGCTTTCCTGTAAGTTGTGCCCCCAACGCACTTGGTTGCAATCACAGGACCCTCATTTATGGGATCTGCATTTTGGTAACAGTTGTAGGTGGTCAACTCTAGCAAAGGCCAGGCCAAAAGTCAAAAATTGTTCATTACTGAGTAAATATTCTACGTAGATTCTACAAGGATGTCCGTGTACTACAAAGGATACTCTTTTATCATACTAAAGGATGTCCTTATTAATATATCCTTAGACCAATTCCTTAACTTTGGGAATGTCCAAATATAGCCAAAATAGATTCCTGAATTGTTTCTAAAACTGAGAGCGTTTATTAAAATAGCAAAAGGAAGAAGTGATAGGTTCTATGAAGCCTATGGCTACAGAGATTTATTTTGAATTTGTTCAAAACATTTTTGTGTTTAAAATTTTCCCCAGATGATTCGGATACGTGACCAGGGTTGAGGATCAACATTCTCTATGAGAGCAAGATCAGAATTAGAGGTGTTTAATTTGACTGTTAGCTTTTTCTCTTTCTACTTTTTGTGCCTGGAATACTCTTAGTTAAAACCCATCATGGCCAGGCACAGTGGCTCACACCTGTAATCTCAGCACTTTGGGAGGCTGAGTCGGGTGGATCACTTGAGGTCAGAAGTGGAAGATGAGCCTGGATAACATGGTGAAACCCTGTCTCTACTGTAAAAAATACAAAAATTGAGGCCGTGTGTGCTGGCTCACGCCTGTAATCCCAGCAGTTTGGGAGGCCAAGGTGGACTGATCACTTGGGGTCAGGAGTTTAAGACCATCCTGATGAATATGGAGAAACCTTGTCTCTACTAAAAATGCAAAATTAGTCAGGTGTAGTGGTGCATGCCTGTAGTCCCAGCTACCTGGAAGGCTGAGGCAGAAGAGTCGCTTGAACCCAGGAGGCAGAGGTTGCAGTGAGCTGAGATTGAACCATTGCATTCCAGCCTGGGCAACAAGAGCAAAAGTCAGTCTCCAAAAAAAAAATAATAATAATTAAGGCCAAGTGCAGTGACTTATGCCTGTAATCCCAGTATTTTGGAAAGCGGAAGCAGGCGGATCACCTGAGGGCAGGAGTTGAAGACCAGCCTGGCCAACATGGTGAAACCCTGTCTCTACTAAAAAAATACAAAAAATTAGCTGGGCATAGTGGTGTGCGCCTGTAATCCCGTCTACTTGGGAGGTTGAGGCAGGAGAATTGCTTGAACCCAGGAGATCAGTAAGCCATGATCACACTATTGCACTCCAGCCTGGGTAACAAGAGAGAAACTCCATCTCAAAAAAAAAAAAAAAAAAAAAATTAGCGGAGTGTGGTGGTGTGCGTGCCTGTAGTCCCAGCTACTCAGGAAGCTGAAGCAAAATCGCCTGAACCTGGGAGGCGGAGATTGCAGTGAGCCAAGATCACACCACTGCACTCCAGCCTGGGTGACAGAGTGAGAATCCATCTTAAAAAATAAATTAATTGCTGGGCACTGTGGCTCACGCTTATAATCCCAGCACTTTGGGAGGCTGAGGCGGGTGGATCATGAGGTCAGGAGATGGAGACCATCCTGGCTAACATGGTAAAAACTCCATCTCTACTAAAAATATGCAAAATTAGCCAGGCGTGGTGCCACGTGCCTGTAGACCCAGCTACTATGGAGGCTGAGGCAGAAGACTCACTTGAACTTGGGAGGTGGAGATTGCAGTGAGCTGAGTGACAGAGCAAGACTCCATCTCAAAAAAAAAAAAAGGAAGGTAAAGCTATCTTCTCAGGGTTACATATTAAATGAGAGGCAGGGATACCAGAAAGCAGAATCTCCTCACAATCCAACAGTTTTTCCTATTCATATGAGATTCCTGATTCATCAACCCCATGACATAAGATGAGTTTAGAGCAGATGTCACTGGAAAGAGATCCCAATCCAGACCCCAAGAGAGGGTTCTTAGACCTTCTGCCAGAAAGAAGTGAAAGCAAATTTATTAGAGAAGTAAAGGAAAAAAAGAATGAATACTCCATAAGCAGAGCAGTGGTATGGGTTGCTCAAATGAGTATATTTATAGTTATTTCTCAGTTATATGCTAAAGAAGGGGTGGATAATTCATGAGTTTTCTGGAATGGGGTGGACAATTCCTTGAACTGAGGGCTTCTCCCACTTTTAGACCATATAGGGTAATTCCTTGGCGTTGCCATGGCATTTGTAAACTGTCATGGTGCTGGTGGAGTGTCTTTTAGCATGCTAATGTATTATAATTAGTGTATCATGAGTGGTGAAGGCAACCAGAGGTCACTTTTTTGGTTCTGTTGGTTCTTGTGGGTTTTGGCCAGCTTATTTAGCACAGGCTGTTTTAACAGCCAGTTCTTTGTGACCTGTATCTTGTGCTGACCTATCTCATCCTGTGACTAAGAATGCCTTAACTTCCTGGAAATGAAGCCCAGTAGGTCTCAGTCTCATTTTTTTTTTTTTAAATTTTTATCGTATTTTATGTTTTGGGTACATGTGAAGAACATGCACGATTATTGCATAGGTGCACACGTGGCAGTGTGATTTGCTGCTTTCCTCCCCTTCACCTATATCTGGCATTTCTTCTAGGCTTTAATTTTTACACACTGTTTTACCAAGTGACAAGAAGATACTTCTAGATAAATATTACATGATGTTATAAGTACAT
>CAUYLG010045801.1:0-13825 GCA_963573385.1 Cacajao melanocephalus | reverse complement strand
GAGAGTTCTGTAAATATTTGTTAAGTTTACTTGTTCCAGGTCTGAGTTCAAGTCCTGGATATCCTTGTTAATTTTCTATCTCGTTGATCTGTCTAATATTGACAGTATAAAGTCTCCCACTATTATTGTGTGGGAGTCTAAGTCTCCTTGTAAGTCATTAAGAACCTGCCTTATGTATCTGGGTGTTCCTGTATTGGGTGCGTATATATTTAGGATCGTTAGCTCTTTTAAACCAACCATGCCTTCCCAGCAGTCCCCCAAAGTCTATTTTTTTAGATTAATAATATAATTTTATTTTACCTTATATATCCAGAATATTATCACTTCAACATGAAACCTATCTAAAACTATTAAATGAGACATTTCACATTCCCTATCTCCTTATTCTAAGTCTTAGAAATCAGCTGTGGACTTCGCACTTGCAGCAGGACTTGGTTTGGAGGAGCCAAATCCTAAGTGCTCCAGAGCCCCAGCAGCCAGTAGCTACAACCCTGGGCAGAGGGACCCCAGCAGCCCTAGTGCTCCCTGAGGACCAAGGCAGAGGGAGGGAGGAGGGAGAGCAGAATGTGACTTGCACACTAGGTGTGCCTGTCTGTTTATACATGAGATTAGTTGGCTGCTTTTAAATATCAGACAATTTCACATAAAAATTTGAATGACCTGGTTTTCTTGAAAAATTAGAAGATCTGAGATCTCTGCACCCGTTTTCTCACAGAACTACACTTTTGTTCCTTTTACACAGTCCCAGCTCTGAGGGTCCTCACTGCCACACCCATTTGCATGAGCTGCCTGGCCTACTCATACCAAATCTGTGCCCTAGAGCACTGGGCTGCTCTGGGACACTCTCTGACATGTCCCTGATGGCTCTGGGACACTGACATGTTCCTGCCATGCTCTGGGGCCAAGAAGCCCCCTGTTGTGTGCCAGAGGCTTTACCTATGCCACTTCACTTAATCCTCATTTTGACCCTGCAAGGCAGGTATTCTCTGCTGTACCCAGCAAGGTTAAGCAGCTTTCCCAAGTCACACAGTAAATAAAGAGCTGAGCAGGCAACATGATACTGAATAGGCAAAAATGGGAAGCATTCCCCCTAAAAACTGAAATAAGACATGGATGTCCACTCTCACCCCTCCCATTCAATACAGTACCGGAAGTCCTAGTCAGAGAAATCACGCAAGAGAAAGAAACAAAAGGCATCCAAATGAAAAAAAAAAAAAAAGAGAGAGAGGAAGTCAAATTATCTCTGTCCATCCATGGTGTGATTCTATAACTGGAAAACCCTGAAGATGCCTCCAAAAGACTCCTACACCTGATAAACAACTTCAGTAAAGTCTCAGGATACAAAATCAATGTACACAAATCAGCAGCATTTCTTTTTATTTGAGACAGAGTCTCACTACTCCCAGGCTGGAGTGCAGCGGTGTGATCTCAACTCACTGCAACCTCTGCCTCCCGGGTTCAAGCAATTCTTCTGCCTTAGCCTCCCAAGTAGCTGGGACTGCAGGCATGTGCTACCATGCCTGGCTAATTTTTGTATTTTTCATCAAGATAGCATTTCACCATGTTGGCCGCGCTGGCCTCGAACTCTTGACCTCAGATGATGTGCCCTCCTTGGCCTCCCGAAGTGCTGGGATTACAGGTGTGAGCCACCACGCCTGATCTAAAAATCAGTAGCATTTCTATGCACCAACGATGTTCAAGCTGAGAACCATATCAGGAATGTGATCTCAGTTCCAATAGCCTCCCCTCCGCACACACACACACAAAATAAAACACTAAAAAATATATCTAACCAAGGAGGTGAAAGAGCTCTACAAGGAGAACTATAAAACACTGATGAAAGAAATCATAGATGACACCAAAAAATGGAAAAACAGCCCATGTTAATGGATTAGAAGAACCAATATCATTAAAATGGCCACACTGCCCAAAACAATGTACAGACACAGTGCAATTCCCATCAAATTACCAACATCATTCTTCACAGAATTAGAAAAAAAATCCTAAAATTCATATGGAACCAAAAACTAGCCTGAATAGACAAAGCAATCCTAGGCAAAAAGAACAAAGCTGGAGGCAACACATTATTGACTTCAAACTACTATAAGACAATATTAACCAAAACAGCATGGTATACTGGTACAAAAATAGGCACACAGATTAATGGAACAGAATAGAGAAACCAGAAATAAAACCATATACCTACAACTAACTGATTTTTGACAAAGTCAACAAAAATAAACAATAGGGAAAGGATTTCCTATTCAATAAAGGGCGCTGGAAAAACTGGCCACCCATATGCATAAGAATGACACTGGGCCCCTACCTCTCACCACACACAAAAACTACCTCCAGATAGATTACAGACCCAAATGTAAGAGCTCAAACTTTAAAAATTCTAGAAGAAAGCCTGGGAAAACTCTTATGGACATTAGCCTAGGCAAAGAATTTATAACTAGACATCAAAGGCAAATGCAACAAAAACAAAAATTGACAAATCAGACTTAATCAAACAAAAGGGCTTCTGCACAGCAAAACAAACTCAACAGAGTAAACGACCTACAGAATGGGAGAAAAAATTTCCAAACTATGCATCCACAAAGGACTAATATCCAGAGTCTACAAGGAACTTAATATAAAACACCACCATTAAAAAGTGAGCAAAGGACATGAACAGACACTTCTCAAAAGAAGACATACAAGTAGCCAACAAACACATGAAAAAATGCTCAACATCACCAATCATCAGAGAAATGCAAACCAAAACCACAATGAGATACCAGTCAGAATGGCTATTATTAAGAAGTAAACAAATGACAGATGTTAGAAGGATGCAGACAAAAGAGAACACTTACACACTGTTGGGTGGGAGTGTAAATTACTTCCACTCCTGTGGAAAGCAGTTTGGAGATTTTGCAAAGAACTGAAAATCGAATTAGCATTTGACCCAGCAACTCCACAACTGTGTACCTACCCAAAGGAAAAGAAATGGCTTTACTAAAAAGACACATGCACACACATGTTCATTGCAGCACTGTTCACAATATCAAAATCATAGAATCAACCTAGGTACCCATTGGTAGTGGCACCGAATAAAGAAAATGTGGCACGTGTACTCCATGCAATACTACATGGCCACAGAAAAGAATGAAATCCTGTCCTTTGCAGCAACATGGATACAGTTTAGGATTGACACTTAGGCTATAATCCTAAGTGAATTAATACAGAAATAGAAAATTGAATACTGCATGTTCTTACTTATAAGTGGGAGCTAAGCATTGTATACATATGGACATAAAAGTGGGAACAAAAGACACTGGGGACTCCAAGAAGGGGAGGGAGGGAGGGAAGAAAGGATTGAAAAACTAAGTATTGGATACTATGCCCAGTATTTGAGTGATGGGTTCAATAGAAGCCTAAACCCCAGCATTATGCAATATAACTATGTAACAAACCTGCACATGTACCCCATGAATTTATATTTATATATACCCATACATACATACATATACATGAATACATATACACATACATATATATATACACACACACACATATATATTGTCTATATATATACAATATATATGCTGTTCTGACCAGCAAACAAAGAGCTGAACAAGGACGAGAGCCCAGTGCTCTGCCCATTTCTTCAGCACATCACTCTGCCTTCCACCTTTCTCCACCTCCTGGCCTGGCCAGGCCTCACCTGCCCATCCCCTTGAGCTCTTGTACCACTGAGCTGGGCCTTCCCCGACCCATCCTTCACATCCTCCCACTCCTGTCCAGGATCTTGGCCTGCCATGGGATGTCAGAACTTGCCCTGACCAATTTGTTTGTGTTTCTTAAATTTGTTTTTTGGGTAAGGAAATAGCTTTATGTTTCTGATCAGAAAAAAAATATGTGTTTATTGTAAAAAGAAATTCGAGTCATGACAGGAGAGCCTGAGAAAGAAAGAAAACATCCTCTCATCATCTAGCCCCCAGGGATAACTACCAAATTCTGGGGAGCTTCCTTTCATGTGTGCACATTTATCTGCCCAATTTTCTATCAACTGAATATGATTATAATGAACATCTGTTTCTTTGTTTTGCTCTCCTGTCCCCCACTGGGCCATCACCGTGTTCCTACATGATGACACCATGTCTATGTGTCCCCATGCCTACACAGGTATCTGCTCACAGTAGGCCTGCTATATCCTTGCATTCATTTAAATAAATGAGACCATGGGTATTGCCTTAGCAGTTTGAAGGAGCTATTTGTGTATGGCAGATATGTATCCTTTATCTGTCCCTTGTGTCTTGATTTTCCACTTTGTTAACTCATTGTGGAGACCCCTCCAGATCATATGGGAGGGAATGAAAGCATTCCTTTCAAAGATGCTGCAACATGTCATGGTGAGGACGTGGAAGGGCTCACTCAATCCTCCTCTACCTTCAGACAGTTTTCAACTTTGTTTCCCCATCACAAATAAACCATTTCAGCATTAACCCAAAAGTTCACAGTCCAAAATCTCATCTGAGACAAGACAACTCCCTTCCGCCTATGAGCCTGTAAAATCAAAAGCATGTTAATTACTTCCTAGTTACAATGGGAATAGAGACATTAGGTAAATATAGCCTTTCCAAATGGGAAACATTGGCCAAAACAAAGGGATTATAGGCTTCATGCAATTCCAAAATCTAGCCAGGCAGTCAAATCTTAGAGCTCCAAAATGATCTCCTTTGACTTCATGTCTCACATGGATGCAAGAGGTGAGTTTCAATGATCTTGGGCAGCTCTGTTCTTGTGGCTTTGCAGGATACAGCCTCCCTGCTGGCTCCCTTCACAGGATGGCACTGAGTGTCTGCAGCTTTTCCAGGTGCATGGTGAATGCTGTCAGTAGATCTATCATTCTGGGGTCTGGAGTACAATGGCCCTGTTCTCACAGCTTCACTAGGTGGTGCCCCAGTAGGGACTCTGTGTGGGGGCATTGACCCCACATTTCCCTTCTGCACTGCCATAGCAGAGTTTCTCCATATGGGCACAGTGCCTGCAGCAAACTTCTACCTGGGCATCTAGGCATTTCCATACATCTTTTGAAATCTAGGCAGAGGTTCCCAAACTCCAATTCTTGACTTCTGTGCACTTGAAGACTCAACATCATGTGGAAGCTGCCAAGGCTTAGGGCTTCCACCCTCTGAAGCAGCTGTCCAAGCTGTACCTTCTTTTCTTTTAGTCATGGTGGAGAAGCTGGGACACAGGGAACCAAATCCCTAGACTGTACATGGCACCAGGACTCTGGGCCTGGCCCATGAAACCACTTTTTCCTCCTGAGCTTCCATGCCTGTGATGGGATGCTGTGAACACCTCTGATGTAACCTGGAGACATTATCCCTACTGTCTTAATGATTAACATTCTTCTCCTTGTTACTTATGCAAATTTATGCAGCCAGCTTGAATTTATCTTCAGAAAATTGGATTTCCTTTTCAATTGCATTGTCAGGCTGCAAATTTTCCTAATACTTATGCTCTGTGTCCCTTATGAAACTGAATGCCTTTAACAGCATCCAAGTCACATCTTGAATGCTTTGCTGCTTAGAAATTTCTTCTGCCAGATACCCTAAATCATTTCTCTGAAATTCAAAGTTCCACAGATCTCTAGGGCAGGGGAAAATGCCATCAGTCTCTTTGCCAAAACATAGCAAGAGTCACCTCTGCTCCAGTTCCCAACAAGTTTCTCATTTCCATCTGAGCCCACTTCAACCTGGACTTCATTGTCCATATTACTATCAGCATTTTGGTTAAAGACATTCAACAAGTCTCTAGGGAGTTCTAAACTTTCACACATTTTTCTGTCTTCTTCTGAGCCCTCCAATCTGTTCCAATGTTTGCCTGTTACCCAGTGCTAAAGTTGCTTTTACATTTTCAGGTATCTTTTCAGCAGCACCCCACTCTACTGGTACAAGTTTACTGTATTAATCAGTTTTCATGCTGCTGATGAAGACACATCTGAGACTGGGAAGAAAAAGAGGTTTAATGGACTTACAGTTTCACATGGCTGGGAAGGCCTCACAATCATGGCAGAGGGCAAGAAGGAGCAAGTCACTTCTTATATGGATTGTGGCAGGCAAAAAGAGAGAGCTTGTGCAGGGAAACTCCCATTTTTAAAACACTCGGATATTGTGACTTTTATTCACTATCACAAAAACAGCATGGGAAAGACCCACCACCATGATTCAATTATCTCTCACTGAGTTCCTCCCACAACATGTGGAAACTGTGGGAGCTACAAGATGAGATTTGGGTGGGGACACAGAGCCAAACCATATCAATGGGGCATCAAGTTTACAAGAGTAAACTGCTAAAACCTCATTTGAAGGGAAAGTTTCCTAGCTTAGGTGATGAGGATTAATTTACACATTTGACCACTGACTGGTCCCTCACTCAAGAATAGAGGAAAGAAATAAAGATACTGTTAGCTGATCATGGAGCTATGTCTGACATCATAAACACCTGGATCTAGGGAAGCACATGAGATAGCAGGGGATATTCATACTAGAGTCTTGATGCTCTAGCCCTTTGGGAATGATTATGGATGGGACATTTAAATCATGTACTAGCATCTTGCTCAAGAAAAAAGGGAATGAGTTAGAGTCACACCCAGTGGCTAGTCTTTCTTTTGTTCTCGTGGTGTAAGACAGTCCAATAACAACCACCAGGATGGGAAACCAGAAGTCTATCATTGCCAGCTCTCCTTTAGAATATATTCACCATAATTGCCAAGAAACTCATCTTTCTCTGCAACACAGCATGGCCCAGCATGGCCCAATACTATCTTGTAATTTGACCTTTTTATATAAGGAAAAGAAGATGGTTGGAAATTCCCCCAAGGTCTCAGGGAAACCAGACGTTATTCCTCCCCCAATGAAATAGCTCTATATTAAGATAATTCTCCTTAAGACCAATGTTGACTGTGTTATGCCCATGTTTATAAAAAGGGTTTGGGGAACCTAACATAATTAGTGACTCTATATTAGGAAATGTGCCTCCCACCAACAGCTATTCTTTCTTAAAATCTAGCTCGAGGATTATCTCTAAAATCTCTCATGCTTATGCTTCTCCTAGTAATCTTTCCCCATCAGACTTACAATCTTCTACTACACCCCCTCTGACATGGTTTGACTGTGTCCTCACTCAAATCTCAACTTGAATTGTATCTCCCGGAATCCCCCTGGAGAGACTCAGGGGGAAGTAAT
Organism: Cacajao melanocephalus; assembly: GCA_963573385.1. Classification (NCBI taxonomy): domain Eukaryota; kingdom Metazoa; phylum Chordata; class Mammalia; order Primates; family Pitheciidae; genus Cacajao; species Cacajao melanocephalus. The sequence goes on along the minus strand of CAUYLG010045801.1, from coordinate 6,590 downwards.
TAAATCATGGGAGCCCGTCTTTCCCATGCTATTCTTGCATTAGTAAATAAGTCTCACAAGATCTGATGGGTTTATCAGGGGTTTCCTCTTTTGCTTCTTCCTCATTTTCTCTTGTCACTGCCACATAAGAAGTGCCTTTCACCTCCTGCCATGATTTTGAGGCCTCCCCAGCCTTGTGTTACTATAAGTCCAATTAAATTTGTTTTACTTCCCAGTCTCCAATATGTCTTTATCAGCAGGATGAAAACTGGCTAATATAGTAAATTGATACCAGTAGAGTGGGACATTGCTGGAAAGATGCCCAAATATGGGGAAACAACTTTGAAACTTCATAATAAGCAGAGGTTGGAACAGTTTAGAGGGCTCAAAAGAAGATAAGAAAATGTGCGAAAGTTTGGAAAGTCCTAGAGACTTGTTGAACACCTTTGCTCAAAATTCTGATAGCAATAGGGACAATAAAATTGAGGCTGGATTGGTCTCAGATAGAGATGAGAAACTTGTTGGAAACTGGAGCATAGGTGACTCTTGTTATATTTTAGCAAACAGAGTGAGAGCATTATTCCCCTGCCCTAGAGATTTGTGGAACTTTGAACTTGAGAGAGATGACTTGGGTATCTGGCAGAAGAAATTTCTAAGTAGTAGAGCGTTAAAGTTGTAACTTGTGTGCTGTTAAAGGCATTCAGTCTCGTAAGGGAAGTGGAGCATAAATGTTTGGAAAATTTGAAGCCTGACTATAAAATAGAAAAGAAGACCTGATTTTCTGGGAGAAATTCAAGCTGGCTACAGAAATTTGCATAAGTATCAACGGGCATAATGTTAATACCAAAGACCATGGGGCAAATGTCTTCAGGCCATGTCAGAGACCTTCACAGCAGCCCCTTGTATCACAGGCAATGGAAGCCAAGGAGGAAAAAGTGGTTATTTGGGCCTGGCCCAGGGTCCCTGTGCTGTGTGCAGCCTAGGAACTTGGTGCCCTGTGTCCCAGCTGCTCTAGGCTTGACTTAAAGGACCAACATACAGCTCAGGCTGTGGCTTCAGAAGGTGAAAGCCCTAAGCCTTGGCAGATTTCACATGTTCTTGAGCCTGTGGGTACACAGAAGTCAATAATTGAGGTTTGGAAACCTCCACCTAGACTTCAGAAGATGTGTAGAAATGCCTAGATGTCCAGGTAGAAGGTTGCTGCACGGCAGGCCCTCACAGAGAACCTCTGCTTGGGCAGTGTGGAAGGGATATGTGGGGTCAAAGCCCCCACACAGAGTCCCTACTTGGGCACCATCTAGTGGAGTTGTGAGAAGAAGGCCACCGTCCTCCAGACCCCAGAATATTAGATCTACTTACAGCTTGTACCATGTGCCTGGTAAAGCTACAGACAATGCCAGCCTGTGACAGCAGCCAGGAAGGGGGCTATACCCTGCAAAGCCACAGGGGCAGAGCTGTCCAAGACTATGGGAACCTATCTCTTGCATAAGTGTGACCTGGATGTGAGACTTGGAGTCAAAAGATATCATTTTGAAGTTTTAAAATTTGACTGCCCCACTCTATTCCAGATTTCATGGGCCTGTAACCCTTTTGTTTTGGTAAATCCCATTTAGAATGGATTTATTTACCCAATACTTGTACCTCCATTGTATTTAGGAAATAACCAGCTTGCTTTTGATTTTCCAGGCTCATATGCAGAGGGGAGTTGCCTCAGATAAGACTTTGGACTGTGGACTTTTGGGTTAATGCTGAAATTAGTTCAGACTTTGGGGAGCTGTTGGGAAGGCATAATTGGTTTTGAAATGTGAGGACATGAGATTTAGAGGGGCTGGGGCAAAATAATATGGTTTGGCTGTGTTGCCACCCAAATCTCAACTTGAATTTTATCTCCCAGAATTCCCTTGTGTTGTGGGAGGAACACAGAAGAGGTAATTGAATCATCCAGGATAGTCTTTCCCATGTTATTCTTGTGATAGTGAATAAGTCTCATGAGATCTGATTAATTTATCAGAGGTTTCCACTTTTGCTTCTTCCTCATTTTTCTTTCCACCACCACGTAAGAAGTGCCTTTTGCCTCCTGCCATGAGTCTGAAGCCTCTCCAGCCATGTGGAACTTTAGGTCCAATTAAACCTCTTCTTCCTGCCAGTCTCAAGTATGTCTTTATGAGCACCGTGAAAACAGACTAATTCACCCTCCATATCAACCTGTCTATGCTCCACTTCATGAGGAGCACAATCTTATTGGGACAACTTGAAGTGGAGCATCGTATCACCCACCTGAAATGAAAAACAGACTATGCTTCTCCTCATGGAAGTAGCAAATGAAAAGGTGAGATCATTCAAATCCATGTCTCTTTCACATTTCAAATTTATCCCAATGCAAACAAAGGAGAGGGCAATTCTCTGAGGATCCCTCAAGGTATATGGAGGAATTACAGGACTTGTCTTTTAAAGTGACTTGGAGAAACATAGACATGGTCTTATAAAATTACAAACATGGCCATGGGTTCCCATATCCCCAAGCATAACCTGCTAAATGTAGCTTTTGTGGTCTTCAATAACTGAGACAGGGCAAAAGAAGCACATAGGAATCAAGGTGAGTCAGAAAGAGACTAAAGACAGAGCCAATTCTTGGCCCTTGCTATGGGGGAAAAACTCCCACCTCCAGCTCATCCTAGGAGAAATCCCAAAGGCCCTGTTGTACCTGTAGAAAGTCAAGACACTGGAGCCTAGAATACCAGGTGCATAAAGGTCCCACAGGCTTGCAATCCCTCTGGGTCCTGTCATCAATGTGGCAAAAAAAAGGGGATGGGCAATGGCGAAAGGTCTATCCTCAACTTTGACAGGAGGATGGGACTCCTAATGCCTTACTGCCCCTGGCAAAAGACTGAAGGGGTCCAAGGAAGGCAATGACTCTGATGAGGCAATCAGTCCCAATCATAGCAACAGAGCCTTGGATAACCCTTGATGTGGCAGGTAAATACATTCATTTCCTGTGGACACAGGGGCTGGACTGTAAGTTCTCACTTTCTGTCCTGGACCCCTATCTACCAAATGCTGCAGTATCATTGGTGCTGGCAAACCCCAGACCACAATTTTTCATTCTACCCCTAAATTGTAAATTGAGGGCTAGTACAAAAGGCACTTTAAGGGTATGGGAAGCAATAATGTTTAAATGAGGTAGAAAGAGACTTTCATCAAACTCTGAGGGTGAAATACTCCCTCAGTATAAATTCAGAATACATCATCTATCAAGCAAAAACAAAACAAAACAAAACAAAACAAAATGGTATGCCTTAAGACACAGAAGAAGAATTACTCAAGTAATCAATTGCAACCTAATTAAGTAGTGTATATCAGGTGCTTCTGAGTACAACAGCAGTAAAACTTAGAGAAATGAGACCTTGAGTGCACTTATCAAGAACAAAGAAATTGTTTTATTTGAGTCTTCACAGAAACCCTTGAGGCAGACTCCAAGCTATTTACAAGAAGCACTGGAGGATTTAAATCTTCTGTTCAAGAAATAAATAGGTAACCAGGACCCAAAGCATCAGAAAGTTAAACAGCCTTCTTTGTTCTTTACCTTTGAATCTTTTATTTTGGTACAGTTATGTTACACTTTGTTTTGCTCATAATTTTTCCCCACAAGAGAATGGGGTGAAGTAAGCCTACCCAAATGGAAAAGAAACACTTTGCTCAACATATCTTATTGCTACTAATCTTTGGGACTTACTTGTTTAACTCTCTTGTAAGCTTTGTGTCTTTTAGGTTGCAATGGTTTCACATCAAAATTATGGTCATGCAGGAATTCCAGCCTGTTCTATTGGAGGATATGACCAATAATGCTTAAATGAGGTAGAAAGAGACTTTCAGGCTTTGGCTCAGCAGGGACACTGCTGTCTCTCAGCATGAAGCAGCTCTAGAAGAAATGACCTTGCCCCTCAACAACCCATAAAATATGGACCCAAAGACTCTGAAAGAGAAAATAAAGTAGATTAGGTAGAGTAGCGATACCCTTCCTAGACAGGAAACAAAAGAACTTGTCAAATTGATGGAAAGAACAAACTATTCAACAGTGCACTGATCACATCCTAAGCTCATGGTTAAAACATACTGCAGCGTAAGGTGACAGGCAGGGGTCCAGTTTCTGCTTTCTGCACATTGCTAGCCAGTTTTCCCAACACCATTTATTAAACATGGAGTCCTTTCCCCATTGCTTGTTTTTGTCAGGTTTGTCAAAGATCAGATGGTTGTAGATGTGTGGGGCTTCTTCTGGGGTCTCTGTTCTGTTCCATTGGTCTATGTCTCTGTTTTGGTACCAGTACCATGCTGTTTTGCTTACTGTATCCTTGTAGTATAGTTTGAAGTCTGGCAGTGTGATATCTCCAGCTTTGTTCTTTTTGCTTAGGATTGTCTTGGCTATGCAGGGTCTTTTGTGATTTCATATGAAGTTTAAAGTGTTTTTTTTCAGTTCTGTGAAGAAGGTCATTGGTAGCTTGATGGGGATAGCATTTAATATGTAGATTACTTTGGGCAGTATGGTCATTTTCACGATATTGTTTCTTCCTAGCCATGAGCATGGAATGTTTCTTCATCTATTTGTGTCCTCTCTTATTTCATTGACCAGTGGCTTGTAGTTCTCCTTGAAGAGGTCCTTTACATCCTTTGTTACTTGTATTCCTAGGTATTTTATTCTCTTTGTAGCATTTGTGAATGGGAGTTTGCTCTTGATTTGGCTCTCTGTCTGTTATTGGTATATATGAATGCTTGTGATTTCTGCACATTGATTTTGTATCCTCAGACTTTGTTGAAGTTGCTTATCAGTTTGAGAAGATTTTGGGCTGAGACAATGGAGTCTTCTAGATATACAATCATGTCATCTGCAAATAGAGACAGTTTGACTTCCTCCTTTCCTAATTGAATACACTTTATTTCTTTTCCTCACCGGATTGCTCTGGCTAGAACTTCAACTATGGTGAATAGAAGTGGTGAGAGAGGGCATCCTTGTCTAGTGCCTGATTTCAAAGGGAATGCTTCCAGCTTTTGCCTGTTCAGTATGATATTGGCTATAGGTTTCTCATATATAGCTTTTATCATTTTATGGTACATTCCATCAATACCTAGTTTATTGAGAGTTTTTAGCATGAAGGACTGTTGAATTTTATTGAAAGCCTTATCTGCATCTATTGAGATAATCATGTGGTTTTTGTCTTTGTTTCTGTTTATGTGAAGGATTACATTTATGGATTTGTGTATGTTGAACCAGCCTTGCATCCCAGGGATGAAGCCTACTTGGTCATGGTAGATAAGCTTCTTGATGTGCTGTTGCAGTCTATTTGCCAGTATTTTATTGAAGATTTTTGCATCGATGTTCATCATGGATATTGGCCTGAAGTTTCCTTTTTTAGTTGAGTCTCTGCCTGGTTTTGGTATCAGGATGATGTTGGTCTCATAAAATGAGTTAGGGAGGATCCTCTCCTTTTGTATTGTTTGATACAGTTTCAGAAGGAATGGTACCAGCTCCTCTTCGTATGTCTGGAAGAATTCGACTGTGAACCCTTCTGGACCTTGACATTTTTGGTTGGTAGGCTATTGATTGCTGCCTCTACTCCAGCCCTTGTTACACTAAAATTAACTCCAGATGGATCAAAGATTTAAACATAAAACCTAACACCATAAAAACACTAGAAGAAAATGTAGGCAAAACCATCCAGGACATAGGCATAGGCAAGGACTTCATGACTAAAACACCAAAAGCAATGGCAATAAAGCCAAGATAGACAAATGGGATCTAATTAAACTCCAGAGCTTCTGTACCGCAAAAGAAATCATCATTAGAGCGAATCAGCAACCAACAGAATGGGAAAAAGTTTTTGCAATCTACCCATCTGATAAAGGGCTAATATTCAGAATCTACAAAAAACTAAAACAGATATACAAGAACAAAACAAACACCCCCATTCAAAAGTGGGCTAAGGATATGAACAGACACTTTTCAAAAGAAGACACATATGAGGCCAACAAACATATGAAAAAATGCTCATCATCACTGGTCATTAGAGAAATGCAAATCAAAAACACAATGAGATATCATCTCATGCCAGTTAGAATGGCGATCATTAAAAAATCTGGAGACAACACATGTTTGAGAGGATGTGGAGAAATAGGAACACTCATACAGTTGGTGGGAGTGTAAATTAGTTCAACCATTGTGGAAGACAGTGTGGTGATTTCTCAAGGATCTAGAAATAGAAATTCCATTTGACCAAGCAATCCCATTACTGGGTATATATCTAAAGGATTATAAGTCATTCTATTATAAAGACACATGCACATGTATGTTCATTGCAGCACTGTTTACAATAGTGAAGACCTGGAACCAACCCAAATGCCCATCGATGATAGACTGGACAAGGAAAATGTGGTACATATACATCATGGAATACTATGCAACCATTAAAAATGATGATTTCGTGTCCTTTGTAGGGACATGGATGAATCTGGAAACCATCATTCTCAGCAAACTGACACAAGAACAGAAAATCAAACACCACATGTTCTCACTCATAGGTGGGTGTTGAACAATGAGAACACATGGACACAGGGAGGGG
>CAUYLG010045798.1:0-30558 GCA_963573385.1 Cacajao melanocephalus | reverse complement strand
TTTGGCAACGGTGAATGCTAAATGGTAATGATGATAATAAATTAATAAATGTTACTTTCTTTTTGAGACAGTCTTACTCTGTCACCCAGGCTGGAGTACAGCTGCTCTATCTCAGTGCACTGCAACCTCTGCCTCCTGGGTTCAAGCGATTCTCTTGCTCAGGCTCCTGAGTAGCTGGGATTACAGGCGTGCGCCACCACACCCGGCTACTTTTTGTGTTTTTGGTAGAGACAGGGTTTCACCATGTTGGCCAGGCTGGTCTTGAACTCCTGACCTCAAGTGATCCACCGGCCTCGGCCTCCCAAAGTGCTGGGATTATAGGTGTGAGTCACTGCTCTGGGCCAGTAAATGTTACTATTATCAAGGGTCAGTTTTTATTTAAATGAGTAACTGATATCTTGGAAGTAGTTTTCCCACTGAAATTCCAGGAGTCACAGAAACAATGTTATCATTATTGTAAGAGCTGCCATTTATTAAACCCTCACTATATACAAGGCATTAGGATAAGCATTTCTCATCTATTTTCCAAATATAGTTCCTTTGAAGAAGAAAATGTTATCCCTTTTTGACACCTGAGGATGGGCGCTGAGCATTTAAGTAGTGTGCGTGAGATGACAGGGCTGGCAAAAGATCACGCAGGAATTCACCGTGCCCTGTCCATCTCCAACAAGGTGCACGTGTGTCACATCTCAGGCAGCTCTGGCTGCAAAATGGCCCAATACCTGCTTGCTTGCTTGCATGCATGGGGAAATCACAGAGAGATCTTATTATATGAAGCATCTTGTGTGCAAAATGTTTTATGCATAGGAGTGGGTCAGGGCTCCTCACTCTGCAAAACAAAACAAACAGGAATTGGAACAGGTGGAAGGCTTAAGCCGAGCCAGCTTTTTGGTCTGTTCTTCATCATGTCTCAATTTCTGTAATGAAATTTTCCCACCAAACAGCCACACAAATGCCTTGGTCAAGGAGACTGAATTGGGTCTTTTCCGGAGAATGACGCTTCTTCCATTGAAACGGCCCCTCTCTTGGACGGGGTGCTGGAGTGTGTGTATGTCTGTGTGTGTACATCTGTGTGTGTGTGTGTGTGTGTGTGTATACTTGTTTGCCTCGTAAAGCGGGCATTCAGGTGGCGCAAGGCTGAGAGTGACTTGTTTGGCTATTTGTGAAGAAGCTGGCAAACTTGGGCCTTCTCCCTGGCAGGGAGGAGAAAGGACCACTTGTTTCCAAAATATGAGCAAAAAGGCTGGTGCAGGTGGGGCCCCCATCAGTGAAAAGTTGTTGGAAGCAAAGACTGCAGGTGCTGCCTTGGTCGGGAACACGGACGTGCGCTTCCTGGGTAGGGCGAGGGAGAAAGAGGACTGCCAATCACCAAATAGAACTGCACTGTTGTCCCAGGGGTGAATGAAAAAGATGTTTCAGTGCTGTGGACGGATCTGGATGGTTTGCCATGGAGGACAAAAAGTCTCCTATAAAATTCCATTTACATAGTCCTATCTCACTTGGGCTTTTGGTGACCAGATTCAATTGTGCTGGTGTCCCCTGTGCAGTGTGATATCATAGCTTCAGAGGAAGGCTTTATTTAGAGGTCACACTAGTTTGTCCTGGGGATGTAGTCATTTTTTGTGTCACGGACAATGTTTTACTGTGGAGATATGAGCCAGATGGCTTAGCCACTTGCAGTACAGAGCTAAACAGTGTCTGTATTGTTGGCGAATAAACAGAATCTATTGTTTGCTGCTCATGAAACTCTAGTGCCCACCACTGTTTAGAGATGAAGTATTTAATAAATTGTTAGGTCTCGCTTAAAGAATCTGTAAAACAACATCTCAGAAGGACACAGGCCTCCAAAAATATAAATCTCATGTGTTCTTAAAAACAAGAATAACAACCTTTCTCTCCGGCTTTCTTCCTTCCCCGCCCCTCCATCTCTTGAGGCCATTCACTCTTACAGTAGTGAAGCCTCTGATTTTGTTTCTTTCCCATGGCAATCCATATGCTAATATGAGCTGTAACCCTCACGCGGGGCGGTGAGGGGACAACATGATGCTTGTGTGCTCAGCCCCCTCCAATTTTCTCACCCCCACCAAACCGTGGCTACCTATTTGCCAACCCTGAACAGAACAGTGGAGCCTTCTGGGGTAGCACGTGTGCCACGGAAATGCAGTTTGGGGATGTGCTTCCTCCCTGCTTCCTGAGATGGTCCTCTGAAGATAAAAGGGGTGTAGTGTCTGGCAAGCGCCTCTCGCATGCTGAATTGGCCTCCCTCAGTGGGGGAATCTGCTCACTCACCCCAAGCAACAAAAACAACAACAAATAACGCCACAGCAGAGCAACCCGAAGGACTGCAGAATATTTGTTTCCTTTTGCAGAATGAGTGTAGAGTGAGTGTCACTTTCTGAGCATTTACCACTCTTGGCCTTCCCCATCTTTTTTTTTCCAGTGTGCATCTTGTCTCTCTAAATAAAGCCCACTTTTCCATTTAACTTCGCCCAGCTGTGGCTGGGTATATTGCAATGTCAGAAGTATTCGTTTCCTGCCTTAATTGCAGCCAGAGCCAACCTTGACTGGCAAGGAGAAAGCCACTGACAGGTTTGGGCTGTGTCCAGACCTCCTCAGACTTTCTGTCAGCCAACTGTTTGACAGTATATGCAAATACATGCAAATGCAGGGACACTGGCCGAACACCTGCAGAAAGTGACCATCTCCACTCAGGCTTGGCCTCCCCTGTAACTGGGGGTTTTGAAATGCTGCTTGATCGCTTTCTGTCAGTTTATTATGCATTTGTCAGCAGAACGTTGGGCTGATAAAAACACTCCTCTTTGTCCTGAAGAGCCGCAGAGCTCCATGTGGAGCTGTAAGTGCCAGGGCTAGTGGGATGGCTCCCGGCCAGCCCTTGTGAATCCTCCCCTCTGTCTGCAGGACCCGAGCGGCAGCATCCGAACTCTTGTGGGCTTGCCCGCATGGAGGAAGGCCTTCTGTTTCCATGGGTGGAAAGATGTAGGCTTGATGGTGGAGTAACAGAGCGAAAGGCCGGCTCCCTCTAGCAGCTGGAACTTGGCGACTTTGAGGAATAATATGTCCTGGATTTTCAAAAGCCAAAGGAAAATCTGTCTGGGCTGTCAGGGAGTTGGGAAGGGGGAGAGGGCCCGCCATCTCAAGCGGGAATGGAACTGCCAGCCACACACGCCCCCTCCAGATTGTGGGAAGACGGCCAGGTGGCGTGACTCGGGCGGCCACTTGCTGCCCGGCCATCTCGGCTCCCATCTGCTCAGGCCTTCACTAGCTTCCCACAACTTCTCTCTTGAAAAGGTGCTGGGACAAGCCAGTTAGCTGTGATTTAAAAGTTGTATGTGAGACTTGTGCGTAGTTTTGAGTTTGGCCTTTTTGAAAGTAGGGCAGGTGACCTAAGTATCATGGCTCCAAGACCGTGAAGACCAGTGGACAAGACCCAGATTCTGGTGACTTCCTCGAGCCATCAAAGAGGGAGAAGTAAGGTAGGGACACTGCAGACCAGTGTCCTGTGTGGTCCTTAAACAGGGACCACCAGAACTGAGGAAAGCATTTTGCAATTTTTTTTTTTTTAAGATGGAGTCTCCCTCTGTCGCCAGACTGGAGTGCAATGGCGTGATCTCAGTTCACTGCAACCTCCGTCTCCCTGGTTCAAATGATTCTTCTGCCTCAGCCTCCTGAGTAGTTGGAATTACAAGCATGTGCCACAACACTAGGCTAATTTTCGTATTTTTAGTAGAGATGAGGTTTCACCATGTTGGCCAGGATGGTCTCGAACTCCTGACTTCGTGATCCGCCCGCCTCCGCCTCCCAAAGTTCTGAGATTACAGGTGTGAGCCACCGCGCCTCCCATTCTGCAGTTTTTTTGTGCAGCCGGGCTTTGGTTCTTCAGAATAATAAGTCATTTGGGAATGGTTATGCAAAACAGGCCTTCTAAATCTGCCCATCCTCTCTACTTACAGATTGGAAGCACCTTGAAATCTGAGCAACTTCTTGTGTGTTTTTGGGAACCTGAATATACACAATCTAAATATAGCAGCATGGTGTCTTGAATGTAGATCTATAACCAACTCTGGCAAAGTCTGAGGAGCAGGTATTGCTTGTAATGGAAAACCAGGCTGGGCACGGTGGCCTGTAATCCCAGCATTTTGGGAGGCCAAGGTAGGAGGATCCATTGAGCCTAGGAGTTCAAGACCAACCTGGGCAACCATTTAGCAAGACCCCATCTCTACAAGAACTAAAAAAATTAGCCAGGTATGGTGGTGAATGCCTGTAGTCCCAGCTACTAGGGAGGTTGAGGTGGGAGGATGGCTTGAGTCCAAAAGATTGAGACTGCAGTAAGCCATGATCATGCCATTGCACTCCAGCCTGGGTGACAGAGTGAGACCCTGTTTAAAAAAAGAAAACTAAAAAACAAAAAACTGATGTCAGTGTAGACTGCTGATCCAAGTCATTTATACTCCAAAATGGATTGTTCTTTAGCCTCAGAATAATTTTGCCATTCATGCAACTTCCATCAGTCAAATAATTGCCTACTCTTTCTTGTCTATTAAGAGAAGTGAAAAATCATGGTGAAATCTCTTGAAATGTTTGACCATCCAGTCTTTTCTCCCTCTAGAAGGAAGAGGCTGATCTCTGCACTTTCCAAAAGCTGCTGTTCTGGGACATGGCAGACAATTGGAGTTCGTGGATTCCAAGCAGGCATAATGGATGGCTCTCTGCAAGACCAAGTATGTACAAACATCCCTTGAGCAGCTCTGCAAGCCTGATGCCTCACCAGCGGGTACCTGGGCTTCATAACTGCTGAAAATCATGGTGTGGGTTATCAGCACAATGATAGTGTGGTGGTGAATGCTTGTAGTCCCAGCAACTAGGGAGGCTGAGGTGGGAGGTTGGCTTGAGTCCAGGGGATTGAGGCTGCAGTGAGCCATGATCGTGCCATTGCACTCCAGCCTGGGTGGCAGAGTGAGACCCTCTTTCAAAAAAAAACTGATGTCAGGTGCTTGTGGAATCATTGGGGTTTCCAATTATTGCTTTATTGCAGAGAGAGAAAGAGGGCAGCTTAAACTCAGAAATGTATACATTAGATGCCTGCCAAGTACCCACATGGAGCATATGCTGTTGTGGCATCAATAGGAACAACTCAGGACACATAGTAGACCAAGGCCATTCATCATTAGCACTAGGACCCCAAAGCCCAGGTGCCAGGGCCTCCTCCACATGCCCCCTCTTAAATATATCACGCAGTACGTGCAATAAGAAAAACTCTTGCTGGGACCAAATAGCCACAGAAAATCCAGGGGGGGTCTGCATATCAATGATAAAGGTGATTTGAATTAGAAATATAGGAGGCTTCAAAAAGGGCCAGAGACATGATGAGGGAGGCCTCCAATCGGGTCCTCAGTTCCTTTGAGAATCCATGAGACTGATACTGTTTGTGGTTGTCATAACATCAGCAAGGAACGAAAGCGGGAATTTCATCAACCGGGATTTTAGACATTTTCCTAACCCCAGTGTCTGGCATAAGGGTGATTAGATCCCACTCCTCTGTTCAGAAGGCCAGTGCAATTTCTATGGGTACGGTACCAGTTTTGTTTTACTGATTGGAAAGAGCTTGATCATACTAGCTGTAATTCATAATGTATGGGCATCTCTTATGTAAATGAGCTCACTCTTTGCCTTAAAAAAAAAAAGGGCCGGAAAGAAAATGCTACATAAATGAGACCGCTTCGTTTCTCTCCAGCTTGTTCTTTCCCTCTTTCTCTCCCTCGCTCGCTTTTAAAAAATAAACCCAAGGTAGTTGTATTTAAGCAGCTTTAATGTCCTTTCAGGGCTGCGCACAGGGTTGTGGTCACTCAGGCAGCAGTAACTTTGAAAAAATGACCCGTCTACACCCAAACAATAACAGAATCCCCCTTTTTATGTTGGAAACGCCCACGGCTTTCTGTGCATCTCCAGACTCCCCACGTAGATGCAACTGTTTGACCAGCCTTCTACTGAACAACTTAATTAAGCAAAAGAAAACGTGTCAGTTTCTGCCAACCTCACAAAAACAGAGCTGTGGGGGTAAAAAGGGTCGGAGAATTAACCCACATTCCTGAACGGGTTCACTAAAGCCAGGCCTGGCTTTGCAGCAATGCCAAGGGGAACCATGCGCTGGGCTGCCATTCAGATTTATCAAGACATATTGTTCTGTAGATCATACAGAACACAATTAAAGCTGCAGTACCTCAGGGGGCCACAGCTCGGGTGTGAGCTTAGTTTAACTTAAAAAAAAAAATCTTGTCACGACACGGTGCCTACCATTGACATTCTGCACAGTTACGGAGACAAAACAGTTCTATCCGACCATATGAAAACAGCAAGTTGTTTTTAGTTTTTTCCCCTGTTTAGTGTCCTTGCCCTCCCTCTTCCCCCCTTTTCCCTCTCCATGAAAGCACATGCAATATGCAAAGCAACTGTATACTCTGCATGCAATTTGTACTGGCCAGACCCAACCCGAATTTAATCCTTTTTTTTTCCTTTTTGTCATGAGGGCGGGGAAATGTCCCAGCTTAAATCCTTCTCTGGAAGCTGGGAAAGCAGAGGCCCCAGGAATCCTGTTTCCTAGCCAATTAAATTTAGTTTTCTTTTCTTTTTCTTTTTTTTTTTCAGGCTTGGGTTTTGATTTTGCTTCCTTTATGTGAAGCCAGGAGGGAGCTTAGCGCCCAGCCCTCTGTGCCCCACCCCCATCACATCTCAGCCTCCCGCAGTCACGGGGAAAAGCGGAGGCTTTCAGTGGTGGCCAGAAGGAATTCAGAAACATCACATTTCATGTGGGGAAGAATTGGATCAGCACCAGTTTGAATGAGATTGTGGTGTTTTTATCCCAAATTATCCTCCCTTGGTCTCTCTGAGTGTGTGTGTGTGTGTGTGTGTGTGTGTGCGCGCGCGCGCGTGCGCGTGTGCATGGTGTGTGTCTGTAGGAAGTCATTATGTACAATTATGCTATGCAGAAAACATCCCACACTTACAAATGCATCACCGCACATTCTGGCTCGGGAGACACAGACTCAAGTCCACCTGCAGCTGTCTAATTTTGCAGGGAAGCAGCTATCCCAAAGTTTGCAGGTTGGAGGCCTTCAAGTTATACACATCAGGGAGAAACGGGCTGTCCGATCCCAGATAAGTTGAAACACAAACACTTTTCTGAGGGGACAGTTAGGGGTCCTATCTTTCCGAGCCCTTTTCAATGCAAGGAACCATTGATGAAGAAGCATCTGTGCTCAGTATCTATTGCAGGTGTTCTTTGGTGTGGAGATGTTTTCAATGAAAGATTCAAAAGTGGTTCAATTATCAGAAGACCCTGTTTGTTTGCTCTTGATCAGCTTTTGTTTGCTCTGTCACTCAGGGAGAATATAAACCACTTTGGCTAGGTAAGCTGGAAAGACATTAGCCAGTGCGGAAATGTTCGGCAGACAAGTGAGGGGATTTGGCAGAAGTTTGGCATGGAAGATGAATGAATAGAGCCGCGGGCAGAATGCAGTAGTGGCAATAGGCATGCATTCTTTGCAGATGTGCACCGAAGGCTGCGGCTACTGTGTCTATTTCTTCTGGCTTCTCTCTTGAGCTTCTGACACTGCACAGAAAGTGGGTCGGTCGTCTGAGAGGCTTGAAAAATGCAAAAGTTTACCGCCAACTGGTTGGAATATGTGCCACACATGCATAAGGTAGAGAACATCGGTGGTGAAATGGAGCCTGCCGTTCCTATCTGACAGTTATCCAGACAGTTCATCTCAAAATAATCATCCTGCCATAAACGTACAGATACTGCAGGCAAAAGCCATCCCAATACAAAAGCAGTAAAAAGAATGGCATATTCTTTTAAGGGTTCCTTATTATCTACAGAAAATGATCCACATGTCCATTGAGGTGCTCTAAGAGCTGGGACTGGCTTATATGTTTATCTTTTTTGCCAAGTAATTCAGGCTCCAGAAGAGATTTTTCTTTTTGGTCTGCAAGGTGAAGCTTGTCCGGTTGGCAGCTTTTGCAAACTATAGCCGCTCAGTCGAGCTCATTCCTCTGACGTCTCTGTGCTGCCCCAAAATGGCTGTTCTGGGGCCCGATGGAAAATCTGAGCCAAGAGCTTTAAGTAGACATAAGGCCTCAGAGAAGCATCCGATCCTTGGGGCGGGCGCGCCAGCCAGCTGGGCCCCTTACCCTGCCTTGGGTCCCACTCTTGGCCTTTGCTCTGGGATTTCTGCTCTCTGGGATGCCTGGATTTGTCTCCCTCTGTCCCCAGGACAGGAAGCGTTGTCTTTGCCAAGGGCCCAGGGCTGCTCTTTGTGCTTTCAGGGGTTCAAGTCTCCTCTCTACCTCTTACCCGCCGTATGATCTTAGGCAAATTATTTACCCCCGTGCCTCAGTTTACCCATCTGTAAAACTGGGCTAATAATAGTATCCAACCTCAGGGAGCTGTTGGGAGGCTTAAGTGGGTTAATTTATGCACAGGACTTAAAACCCTGCCTGCAGCAAAGTAACAATTGTTATTATCTCTCCTGTTAGTCTTGAAACTGCTTCAGGCCTCCAGCATTGCTTTATTTATTGCAGTAAAAGTTCCACGAGTAAATAATCCCCAAACTGTCTCCCCTTTGTTGGGCATGGCACAGGGCAGGTGTAGACTGGGCTTACAAACCTTCCTTCTATTGATGTGGGCTCAATACCCTTGGCTTTCCAACCAAGTCAGAGTGCCAGTCCCTGGAAAGATTTCCCATGACAAATGGCAGCAGGACAAAGGCTGAATTCGATCAGACCCTCTTTCACCTTGTTGGTGCTGCAGGGAGAGGGAGGAGGGGCAAAGACCAGAGGCTGTTAGAGCCCGGTGAGGGGGGCGGTGCTTAGAGCTGCCCCACGCCCACCGACCCTCCAACTCCCTCACTCCACTCCGGGAATGGGGCTCAGAGACATAAAGTGACTCACCCAGGGTCACCCAGCAAGGGCTGGGTCTAGAACCCTGTTCTTTAACCTATTGCCCGTTTGTTTTTTCTGGGAACCATCATTACATTCAGATGGCAAGGTCCTATGGAACGGGGCATTCAACACAGCCTTAACTTACTGAAATGTTTCCATTCATTAACTTCAGGATTAAAACCACCCAGACGGGTTTTAACTTGCCGCTGCAATGTAAAGAGAAACTGACCACATTCCTCTCCCAAATGTGCTTGGGTGTGTGTCTTATAAGGACCATTTGGACACATCTAAGGGTTGTGATCCAGCCAGGCAATACCAGAGAAGTAGAGTGACAGCCACGCATGCAAGGCTCTAAACACCTGAACCCCAACAACCCTCAGCACCTGCAGCCCCACGCCCTCACCCTGGCTCCCCGGCTGCCCCGGAGCCCACCCGCCCTGGAGCTGCTTAACCCTCGTTTAGCGGCTGGGAGTTTTCCTAACAAGCCCGAGCTTGATGGGAGCCCCTTGTTGGGTGAAATTTATGACCGGGCACTTCCTCCGAGAGACTTCCCACGTTGAATTGTAGAACGCTTCTGACCTTATCGCCCCAAACAAGGGAAGGGTGAGGAGGAGAGGCGGGGCGAGCGGAGGCTGCGGGGAGAGGGAGGCGCGGCTCAGCCAGATGTCCAGGGGCGGGAGGTACAGAAGCCGGGAGCCAGGACCTGCGGGCGCCTGGGCGCAGGGACCGGGTCGCTGAGGGCGCGCGGCTGTCTGCTGCAGAGTGCGCAGCCCGAGTCACCATTGGCGGCCCGCCCTGCCTGGCAGATGGACCCAAGCCTGGAGTTGGGGTGGTGGGGCTGAGAATCCGCCCGGGTCCAGCTTGTCCCATCGGAAACGCCTTCCGAGGAAAGAGAGACGGGATGGGTCTGTCGGTTTCTAGGTCCCTCGTGTGTTTTGTAGATGCTCCTTCGTGTGCAGATGGTATTTGGACAGTCTCCCGAATCTGTTTCATGGATGGTCACTGCTACTTGATCCTTCCTCCTGCTTGCGGGAAGGAGAGACACATGGCAAAGAGAGTCTTGGTTCACAGCTTCCCAAACTTGGCTGCACGTTGGAGTCACCTAAGGAGTTTAGGAAATACACTAATGCCCAATCCCACTCCCCCAGGAGTGTGATTTAATTGATCTAGGTTGAGGTCTGGGTGTCTGAGTTTTAGAAACTCTACTGGTATCCTAATGAGACAGCAGCTCTCCACAGCCAGCCTGGCGTGACATCTAGGGAGTTGCCCACTGGACAGTAAACACATCTGAGAAGCAGGTTTAACTTCAGGCTTACACTTACAGATGAATAAAACGGAATTTTTTGACTGGTGAGTCATCTAAGCAGGGCAGCCATTTACTAAAATAACCTTGAGCTAACCAGAATGTTCTCTATGGGGGAGGGGAGCAAGTTTGCAGTTCCTATGACCAGCATAGTCGGACGCATCAACTCACTGTGGGCCCTTAGCTCTTGGGACAGAGGCATGCATATCCTTAAGGTCCTGCACTGTGTGGCCTGGACTCCCTTGCCAGCTTCTTCTAGAACCCCATGGGGCTCCAGCCACACCATGGGATGCATACATGCTTCATCTAATTGATACCTACTCATTGTTTAGTATTTATGCTTGACATTGTTTCCCCGGTGGCGGCACCTGCAGACCTTCCAGACCATGTCAAATCTCCCTGTTCTGTGCTCATCATTCTAGTCCTTCTCCTGCACAACCATTATTGCATAGAAATCCAGTAAAAACTGATTGTATAACTAGTTCCTTCGTATCTGTCTCCCCTAAGATATAAGCTCTATGAGGACACAAAACACGCCTTCTTTACTCATTGCCACAGCTCTTGAGCCATAGTAGGACCAAAATAAATATTGGTCAAATGATGAAGATGGGCCACTCTTATTGCTTAAAAACCATCTTTGGGATCTAGTGTTGCACTTGGATTTTGTTGGCTCAGCCTTAGGGCTGGTGTGTGGATATTCTGACAAAGGAGTTTGGCTCACCGGAGTGCTTAACCACATGGTGGCTGCTCTGTTGTTAATGGTAGTGAGCCCTTTATGGGTTACTTTGTGCCTCTGTGAACTCAACTATGAAGCTAGCAGGGGTTATAGAAAACCCATGGGACTTCAAGGAAGAGGCGTGCTACAGTTGTGAAGTAGCATGAACATGCAAAAGTTTCATACACATGATGGAAGTTGTACTCATTCTTTCATGATGGGCATTTTCTAGCAAATTGTCAATGGCGTGCTTAAAATGTTTAAGTACACTGTATCCAGAAAGCTGGGTGCAGTGCTGTATGCCTGCAATCCCAGCTACTCAGAAGGCTGAGGTGGGAAGATCTCTTGAGCTCAGGAGTTCAAGATCAGCCTAGGCAACATAGTGAAACCCATCTCGTTTAAAAAAAAAAAGTTACCAAAAGGATGATCATTAAAGTTCAAATACTATATTCAAAGTAAAATAAAGGGAAACTAAGGTTTCTTGAATATTGACACTATGTCAAGTACTTTTTGCTGATGCCATGTAATCCTAACAATATACCTATAATATAGGTTGATCATTACCATTTCACAGACGCAAAAGTGAAAATTCAGAGAGAGTCAGTAACTTGCCCAACGTCACATGGCTAGTAAGGGTTGAAAATGAAATTTGAAAACAAGTATCCCAAACTTCCTACTCCATACCACTTCCCTTTTAAAAAGAAAGAATCTTGACATGAAGGAGTTCTAGAGTGTCCTTTGGAGGTGACAGCTGCATTGTGGCTATTTCTCTGTTGGAGAGAGAACATACTCCTGAAAAAATTCCAAGAGAGATATCAGTGCTTGTAAAACAAAACAAAACAAAAAACAAAACCTTGGCAAAACACTCAAATATTTTCTTTGAAATTATTTGATCAACAAACTAAGGAACTCAGCACTTGCATCCAGATAGAACAGAGAGTTTTTCCTTTGCAGCTTAGAGAGCGAGCGAAGTCTTCAGACCAGAGCCACTTAAGATCAATAGACCCTATAAAGAAGAACGTTGCACAGAATTGAACTATTAGCATTACTTGGAAAAAGTTGGCCAATATTTCTTTACTATGTGTAATGCACGAGACACAAAATTAAAGTGTAAATTTTATTATTCCATTTAGAATTAAGCTGACATAGACATTATTCTATATCTACCTACAATCAGGCTCGATCATATCTTTTTCTTGCTCTTCTCTCTGGTGACACTTTTTCAGATAGATTTTTAAAAAAACCTATGACAATGATGCTTACATTTTCAGATCTATTTAAATCACAAATTTTAAGTTGTATTCTTCCTTAGGAATTCTATTTAATGTATTTCTTTGTCATTTTCTCACCCCCCAAAAAAACTCCTTTTTTAAATTTTGTAACCACTATGTGGTTTTATTTACAGAGACTGTAAGTCAGTTGGTTATACCCTGAAAGGATGGTGGGCATTCTGAGTCTGACAGGGATTTAAGGGTTTTTCATTAATTATCTCTTCTTGTGAAATCAAGATCCAAGAAATATCACAAATCCTGGGGTTTCCAGCCACTAGGTAAACCAAGATAGGTCATTGGATAATGGCTCTAAAAGAATCCTAATCATGGAAATGTGAAATTTTATTAAATTTTATTAAAAATTCAGACTCTGTCCTCTACTGGACTTCTTAAGCCTCAAGATACACATAGCATCATTTCTACTCTTCAAAATAAAGAAAAAGGGAATGAGGCTTTCCTGCAATGGCAAGATCATTTTGAATCTGATCTAAGGGGAGTGAGAGGGAGGTTGTGGTGATGACTTTCCTGGCTGGCTAGTTGGGTGGTAGTTCGGTCCACAGGAATGGGGAAAGATGGAAAGGGCCCAGGTTTGAAGGAGAAATGATCTTGAACTTTGTTTTGGATATTTTGAGGATAAGCTGCCTTTAAAACATCCAGCAGGTATGGGCTAGGTTGTTGGATACCTGATCTGAAGGTGGAGATTGGCATTTGTGAGTCCTGGTCACACAGATGGCAGTTTGAGCCCCCAGCAGTGAGATTGCCTAGAAAGAACTAGAGTGAAAAAGGAGGGATCCTGAACTCTAATATTTACATGCCGCCTTTGTTCAACTTAAGAACAAAAGCCTGAGAAGATGTAGCCAAAGAAATAGGAAGAAAACCAGGAGAATGTGGAGTCACAGAATTCAAGACCATCCAATATTGCAGTTAGGCAGTGTGGGTTATTACTGGCCAGTTCTGCCAGAGAAGATGAAGGCTTGAAAGACCCTTGGATTTAGTGGCCTGGAAGCACGTGAGCCACTTAGGTGGAGGGGGCTATGTGGGCAGGGAGGAAATGGAGGCAGGAAGTGCAGATAATACAAGGAGAAGCTCACCTGGGAAGGATGGGAGAGGAAGGTGCTTGCTGGAAGTGGAAGTGGGGTGCAGGAAGAGCATTTACATTTTTTTTTCTGATTTGAAAGTGGAAGAAAATGCATATGTTTAAATGATGAGGGATCTTTTAGGCAGACTGACTATGCCATGGACTCCATGGTAACCTCTGACCAGCACGTGTACCTCCAAATGAGTTCCTGGAACTAGAAATTCTGAAGTAACTGGAAAACCTCAAAAGGAGAAGAGTGACCAACCCCTGTGGTGCCTAATTAACTTTCAGACATTCTTCTGTTGTTCCTTATTCCCGCATCAACTGATAAGGCAACTGGACTTTGTAACCAATCTTGCTCAACTGATAGGTCAACCTCCTGACTCCAAACCCTATGACCCCCTCCCAGCTTGCAAAAACCGCCCTGAACTGTAACTTCTGTAACTTTCCACTGCCTACCCCGAACCTGTAAAACCAACTCCTATCCCACCGCCCTCTGCTCACTCTCTTTTCAGACTCAGCCTGCCCACACCCAGGTGAATAAACAGACATGTTGCTCATACAAAGCCTGTTTAGGGGATCTCTTCATTCAGAGTGTGTGTTTAACAGGTTCCATAAAAGCAGGAGATGTTGAAGCCAGAGGAGACAGATAGGGTGATTTGCAGGGAGGTGCCTCAGGAAATGAGAGGGCTGGGGACTCAACCAGGTGGTCAGTTGACCTGGGCTGGAGGAGACAATGCTTTTCTTATGGAAATGGAGGGACCCAGGAGAGGGTAGGGCCGAGGCAGGAAAGTAGTGGGGGCTGGGGATGGGAATATGAGGGCGTTTTTCTCTGATGGCTTCCATTTTCTCTACTAAGCAGTAGAAAGGTCATTTGCTGAGAGTGACAGCTAAGTAAGGGGTAGTGGTTTTCAGAGAGCAGAGAAGGTTGAGAAAGGCACTGCAGAGAGTGAGAGGGCTCGCTGAGCAGTGAACCATCTTAGGGTTGCTGGCAGAGTGGAGGGGTGAGCAGATGATTGTAAATCAAAACCCCGGTCAGATTCATGCTCAGCAGAGTTGGCCTTCTTGGGAATAAATCCAGACAACTTGGTGCCTGGTTTTTGGAATACTCCTTGTCCCCAGGCTGTAATGGGTGAAATGGTGGCTTCCCGAAAGATATGCCCCTGTCTCAATCCCTGGAACCTGTGAACATGCCCTCATTTGGAAAAAAAAAAAAAAAAAAAAAAAGCGTGCAGAGACAAGCAAGTTAAGCATCTCAAGATGAGATCCTCCCCATCATCCAGTTGGGCTCTAAGTCCAGTGACAATTGTCCTCATAATTTACATACAGAAGAGAGACACATGGAGAAGAGAAGAAAGCCCTGTGAAGGTGGAGGCAGAGATTGGAGCGATGTGGCCACAAGCCAAGGAATCAGGAGCCACCTCCAGAAGCTGGAAGAGAAAAGGAAGCATTCTCTCCTAGAGCCTTTGGAGGGAGAAGGGGCCTTCCTTTTGGAATTTGCACTTCCAGAACTGTGAGAGAATACATTTTTGTTGTGTAAGCTGCTAAATTTATGGTACTTTTTTTTTTCTTGAGACAGAGTCTTGCTCTGTCGCCCAGGCTAGAGAGCAGTGGCGCAGTCTCGGCTCACTGCAGCCTCTGCCTCCGGGATTCCAGCAATTCTCCTGAATCAGCCTCCTGGGTAGCGAGGATTACAGGCACACACCACCACACCTGGCTAATTTTTTGTATTTTCAGTAGAGATGGGGTTTTGCCATGTTGACCAGGCTTGTCTCAAACCGCTGACCTCAGGGGATCTGCCCACCTCGGCCTCCCAAAGTGCTGGGATTACAGGCATGAGCCACTACACCTGGCCAATTTATGGTACTATGTTATGGCAGTTGAAGGAAACTGACACACAGGCCTTTCCATGGTACCCTCTCCTGTAGTTTGTGGGTCAGCACCCTTCCTGCTCTCCACTTCCCCACGTTTGGGGTGGTTCTTCAACCCCAAGCCATGCTTCCTTTGAGAGAAGGCTATGGCCTGTGGCCTGAAGTCCCTGCTGGCCCCCCAGCTCCTGGCTTCCTAGCTATGTGACCTTGGGCAAATTCAATTGCAGCTGGGACAAAATAGCTACTGCCCACTCCCGGAGATTTCCTGGAGGGTCAGTCAAAACTGCTTCCGCACTGCTTCTCTGTAAAATTTGTTCGCAATTTCCGCTCTGAATTCCCAAGCAGCTCCTACCTCTTTATTACCATTCTCCTTCCTGGGGCATCGTCCATCTCAGGGGTGCTGAAGAGGCATTTCTTTGGACTCCCCTGGCTCTAGGTGCTCAATGTAGCTTCTCGGGGACTGCACTATGTGAGTCTTTGGTGAGAGGGTTGTTTTAGAAACCTCAACACAGAGAACAGTACATTGCCAGGGTCTCCAAGGATATTGCTTTGTCTTAAGGGCAAGGCTGATCTTTCACAAAAAGGACCAGGAATGGACTTCACTGCTCCTTCATTTCCTCTTTCTTTCCAACTCCATTTCTCAATTCTCTCTCTCTCTTTTTTTTTTTTTTTTTTTTTTTTGAGAAGGGGTGTTGTTCTGTCTCCCATGCTGGAGTACAGTGGCACAATCACAGCTCACTGCATCCTCAACCTCCTAGGCTCAAGAGATCTTTCCACTTCACCCTCCCAGGTATCTGGGACTAGAGGTGCACACCATCACACCCTCCTAAGTTTTTGATATTTTTTGTTTGTTTGTTTTGGTACAGACAAGGGCTTATCATTTTGTCCAGGCTGGTCTCAAACTCCTGGCCTCAAATGATCCTCCTGCCTCAGCCTTCCAAAGTGTTGGGATTATAGGTGTGAGCCACCGAGCTGGCCTCCAACTCTAGTCCCCTTGAAACTCTCTCCTAGGGCACTGAGAGTGCTTCCTGCCTAGCTTTGTGGATGTGGCTTAAATCTTGGGTTCCCAGCTAGTGTGCCCAGCAGCAATCACAGGTGTGCCTGAAAATCTGCTCCCTCACATCAAGTGATCAACTTGCACTCAAAGTTTCACATCCAAGCAAACTGGGACAGTTGTTCACCCCATCCTCAATCTGAAGCCAGATCAGAATGCTCTGCAAAAGTCATGCTTTTCTGTGTGCTAAGATAGGGGGAGGAAAAACCCCAAACTTCACCTCCACCTTTTTCTAGTTACAAAAAAGACGACTTTCAGTTGGAGGGTGGCCCTTCCCTTTGTGACTTCATCCCTCTGCTCTCTCTTCCTCCCTCGGTTTGTGGAAGGCAGCATTGGGACTATTTTCTTCCTCCTAAAAAAGTTGCAGCCAGGCATGGTGGCTCGCACCTGTAATCCAAGCACTTTGGGAGGTTGAGGCGGGTGGATCATGGGGTCAGGAGTTTGAGACCAGCCTGGCCAACATAGTGAAACCCCATTTCTACTAAAAGTACAAAAAATTAGCCAGACGTGGTGTCCGGCACCTGTAATCCCAGCTAATTGGGAGGCTGAGAAAGGAGAATCGCTTGAACCCAGGAGGTGGAGGTTGCAGGGAGACGAGATTGTGCCATTGCACTCCAACTTGAGTGACTGCGAGATTCCGACTCGAAAAAAAAAAGTTTCATCTTTTCTCATTGTAACAATAATACCTGATCATTGTAGATGTTTTAGGCAATAATAAATGTAAAGAAGTAAATTAAATTCACCAATAATTTCACCAGCCAGGGTGATGACAATGAGGATGAAGATGATGAAAATGATGAAATTAGCACTTCTTGACTATTTTATGTGGGTGGCGTTGTTCTAAGCCTTTTACAGGTAGTAAAACACTTAATCATCAAAATAATCTTTTTTTTTTTTTTTTTTTTTAACTGCTGGGAAATCAAGGCAGTGGGAGTTTAAATAAATTGCCCAAGGCCTCAAGATTGCTGTTTGATTTTCAGACCCATATTTTATTTATTTATTTATTTGAGCTGGAGTTTCGCTCTTGCTGCCCAGGCTGGAGTGCAGTGGTGTGATCTCGGCTCACTGCAGCCTTTGCCTCCTGGGTTCAGGCAACTCTCCTGCCTCAGCCTCCTAAGTAGCCGGAATTTACAGGCATGTGCCACCATGCCCAGCTAATTTTTTGTATTTTTAGTAGAGATGGGGTTTCTCCATGTTGGTCAGGCTGGTTTCGAACTCTTGACGTCAGGTGATCTGTCTGCCTTGGCCTCCCAAAGTGCTGGGATTACAGGCGTGAGTCACCGTGCCCAGCCTCAGACCCCTATTTTAAGCTGCACACTGTGCCTCAAGATAGCAGAGATCTTCGCTGGGACTCTGCCTTCAGCAGTTTCTAAATTATATCCTGTCAGAGCCTGGCGTCATTTGGGCCACACTCAAGTGTCCTAATGAAAAATGGATGACTGTGGTCTTTGCCTCCAACTCCCTGAGACCATTCAGGACAAGAAAACAGAACCCCCACGCCATTTTTCTTGTTCAGTTTTACTTCCAAGCTCTGTTTTCCTAAATCTTTGTAGTCGTGGCCACATTTATAAACTCAAATGTGACATTAAACAGCATCTAATTTACACTAAATAGTATGCTTAGTGGTTTTTGGTATCATGAAACTGTGTTTCCTGGGGTTCTGCAAAGAGCCTGCTGACCTCCCATCCCCCTAGCAGGAGGCTGGAGGATGGGGCCTCCCTGCAGAGCCTGGAACGTCCCAGGGGCTTGTTCTGGGACCCGTCCTCCTGCTTCCCCTGCTCCTTTCAGGCCCCCCTGCCACCTGCCAGGCCAGGGGGATGAATGGGAGCTGTCAGCCTCTGGGCAGAGTTATGGAGGCCCACGGGCCGCTGGTTGCCTAAGGAACCGGCCCAGGCGCCTCTCATCCCTCGGGCGTCCTTGCTCAAGTCCCGCTAGTTCCCACTTGAGAGCCTTTGTCTCTCAGCGGACACCCCAGGCCACAGGCCGAGGTTAAGATCCTGCCCCTGGTTCTGTTGTTCTCAGTGGGCACCGCCTTCTCGGCCCCCTCCCTGGCCCAGATGACAGCACTTAGTGACCTTTCACACGAGCACTTCAGGCCTTTGTGTGGGGCAATTGGTCTTCCTGCTCTTTCTGTGAGCGGACACGGATGACAGCATTACAACTGTCAGGCCGCTGGGACGCAGCGGGAGCCATGGGGCGGCAGGGCAGCCCGGGTCCAAGCGGCAGCAGTCACAGCCGCAGCAGGGGTGGTTAGGGGAAGCTGGGACCACGGTCGGTCCCCTCATGCCCAGCTCGGGGTGACTCAGGCCTCCCTGGCGAGCAGCACCCCATCTCCAAGGAGGAGCTGTGCATATTGAGGGCTACCTGCCTGTGCAGAGGAAGGCTACATGTCCCAAGGTGACTTCGGCCCACCTCTGTGGACACAGACCCAGGGCTGCTCCTAGGTATGATTTAGGTATGTGACTCCACAAGGAAGTCATCTTATCTCTTTATGTATTTATTTTTCTCTATATACTTTTTGAGACAGCATCTTGCTCTGTTGCCCAGGCTGGAGTGCAGTGTCTGTGATCAGAGCTCACTGCAGCCTCAACCTCCTGGGCTCAAGCAATCCTCCCACCTCAGCCTCCCAACTAGCTGGGACTGCCGGTGTGTGCCGCCATGCCAGGCTAATTTTGTTGTTGTTGTAGAGACAGGGTTTCACCATGTTGCCCAGGTTGGTCTCAAACTCCTGGGCTCAAGTGATCCTCCCTCCTAGGCCTCCTAAAGTGCTGGGATTATAGGCATGAACCTCTGTGTCAAGCCTATCTGATCTCTCGACAGTCAGCAGCATAATTTTCCTTGTTCCAGGTCTATTAGGAAGGAAATATAAAATACCTTCAGCTCCCTGGAGAAAAGCTCTATGTATAATCCAGACTACAATAAATATTAAGTCTAGTACTGCTACTGACCACACTCCTACTATGATGATTACTATTCGCAGAATTTCTCAGAGCCTTGTATTTCCTGATGCTCTGATGGAATATTAAAACTAGAAGAAAGGAAATGGAATAATATAG
Organism: Cacajao melanocephalus; assembly: GCA_963573385.1. Taxonomy (NCBI): domain Eukaryota; kingdom Metazoa; phylum Chordata; class Mammalia; order Primates; family Pitheciidae; genus Cacajao; species Cacajao melanocephalus. The sequence continues at coordinate 11,252 of CAUYLG010045798.1, read as the reverse complement.
CCCATGTAATTCCAGCTACATGAAAAATAAAATTATATGTTCCAATTATATATGCATAGAATAAACAACTGGAAGAAAATACGACTCACTGTTAATTGTTATCTTTGGGAGGTGGGTTATACATGACATAGAGTTTCTTTTTCTCTCAATTTCAATATGTGTTTGAAATTGACATGATACCTGCATGTCTTTTATAATCAGAAAGAAACAAGTAAATGTTTTTAAAATATGCTCGTTTGGGAGAGTAGGGGGAACAGTTAATGGGTAAAAAAATTAGAATAAATAAGACCTAGTATTTGCTACCACAAGAGGATGATTATAGTAAAAACCAATTTAATTATATATTTTTAAACAACTAAAAGAGTATAATTGGATTGTTTGTAACACAAAGGATAAATGGATACCCTATTTACCCTGATGTAATTATTATACATTGCATGCCTGTATCAAAATATCTTGTGTAATCCATATATTCACCTATTATGAACCCACAAAAATTAAAAATAAAACATTTTTTTAAATGCTCATTTATATTTTGTGTGATTGCAAAAGATCCTAGGAACAGTCTTGATTTCTCTCCTGTTTGCTCAAAAATGAAGCAATTGCTGCCTTCCTAGAATCCAAGTGTAGATGGTTTGAGAGAGGAAGTCTGACCTGACATACACATCCACCTTCAAGAGATGACTTCAAAAAGGGTCAAGAGGCTGGTGCGGTGGCTCACGCCTGAAATCTCAGCATTTTGGGTGGCTAAGGCGTGGATCACCTGAGGTCAGGAGTTCAAGAACAGCCTAGCCAACATGCGCACCTGTAATCCCAGCTCCTCAGGGAGGCTGAGGAGAGAAAATCGGTTGAACCCAGGAGGCGAAGGTTGCAGTGAGAGGTGATCAGTCTGGGCAACAGAGCAAGATTCTGTCTAAAAAAAAGGGTGGGGGGCGCTGGGCGTGGTGGCTCATGTCTGTAATCCCAGCATTTTGGGAGGCCAAGGCGGGTAGATCACAAGGTCAGGAGTTCAAGACCAGCCTGGCCAAGATGGTGAAACCCCTGTCTCTACTAAAAATACAAAAATTAGATGGGCACGATGGCAGGCACCTGTAGTCCCAGCTACTCAGGAGGCTGAGGCAGGAGAATCACTTGAACCTAGAGGGTGAAGGTTGTAGTGAGCTGAGATCATGCCACTGTACTCCAGCCAGGTAGACAGAGTGAAACTTCGTTTCAACAACAAAAAAAGGGACAAGAAAGGAACCAGAGTTTGCTCTCCTCCTACCTAAGGTGATGAAAAGCAGACATGGCATATTTTCTGTGCCTTGTCCTGCCTCGGAATAATCTAGCAAGTTTGTTTTGGTCTGCCAACCTTTTTCTAATTTGGTGCTAAGGGAAGGGGCAGAATAAGTCCCCGTGTGAGTGCAGATGCCACAACCTTGTGCAGTTGCCATTCCTGCCCCCAGAGTGTGGTTCCATTACTTCATGGCCAGGAGGACCCCTCTGCCCAAGGACGCCCAAGAAGCACATAGTGAAGCTTGCGCAGAGCTCGTGTAGGCATCGCTTTCATTTCTGGTCAGTAAGAAACCTTAGCCCTCCTGCTGTTTCAGGCAACCCTTAGTAAACTCATCGGCATTTTTTTCCTTTTTTTGAGATAGAGTCTCCCTCTATTCCCCAGGCTGGGGTATGGTGGCATGACCTTGGCTCACTGCAACCTCCACCTCCTGACTTCAAGCGATTCTCGTGTCTCAGCCTCCCAAGTAGCTGGGATTACAGGCATGTGCCCCATGCCTGGCTAATTTTTGTATTTTTTAGTAGAGACAGGATTTTACCATGTTGGCCAGGCTGGTCTCAAACTCCTGATCTCAGGTGATCTGCCTGCCTTGGCCTCCCAAAGTGCTGGGATTACAGGCATGAGCTACTGTGCCTGGCCAGAATTTTTTGTATTTAGTAGAGGCAGGGTTTCACCATGTTGCCCAGGCTGATCTCGAACTCCTGAGCTCAGGAAATCTGCCCGCCTCGGCCTCCCAAAGTACAAGGATTACAGGAGTGAGCCACCGTGCCCGGCCGCATTTTAAAAATCTTTATCTCATAGATCCTCCTCAGTTTTCTAAGACTGTAGACGGGCAATTTGCAATTAACTAAAATGAAAAAGTCTCGTTTTAAGTGTCGTAGTGATACCATGCAAACCTGCAAGGCCATCATCAGGGAGAGTTTTTCTTGGTTACGCTTGATGTTGGGCAGGTTATCAAGGCGCCCAGACACTTCAGCTTGTCCAGCCTTAGAGCCTACGTATACATTGATTAGCGAATTGCTCAAAAGAGAGCACAGACCACTGCAAATAGCTTTGTCTAGTGACAGAGGAGTTGATCCATGCTCTACCTTTCCCTCACGAACTCACCTCTCCCAGCCTTTTTCCTCAATTGGATTGGTTTGAAATCCGATTGCAACATATTTACAGATAATTGATTTATTTTTTTCAAGGGGCAGATCAAACTCAGAAAATCTTCGTCAACACACAAAGGCAATGAAAACAAGAAAGAAAAATTCTTTAAACCCAAAAGTAGGACTTTGAGGGAAGGCAAGCTGTGGAAGTGAGCAGTGCAGGGACCCAGGCTCATCAGGACAGTGTGAGACGCCTGTCCTGCAGAGCCCCAAACACCACGGATTTATGACACCTTTTCCTTCATTTTGGCCTCAGAAAGTCTCATCTTCTCCCTTTAAAGTCATTTCCAAAATGCTCACCAAATCCCCTCAAGAAGTTTTTTTAAAAATTAAAATAGAGATTTTATTGTAAAAAATTTTTGTTAATTGTAAAAATAAAATCAGTAAGTACCGAGAAAAAAATGAAAATCACCAAGTCCCACCATTCAGAGAAAAATATGTTAATGTTTGCCTGACATTTTCTCAAACATTTCTCTTTTTACATATTGAATTGTACAAATTGTTATAGGCTTCTTTCTGTCTCTGTCTCTCTAATCAACTAAAGCTCCAGAGCATTATTTCAAATCATTTCAGATTATTTCAAATTCAGATCATTAAAATGAGTGTACGGTATTTAATTGTAAGTTCATAGCAAATTTGTTAAACTCATCCCATAAGAATGATCATTTTGGCTAATTCCTATTTGGTTTTAATATTAAAAGCAACTGGCCAGGTAGAGTGGCTCAAGCCTGTAATCCCAGCTCTTTGGGAGGCCGAGGCAGGAGGATTGCTTGAGCCCAGGAGTTTGAGACCAGCCTGGGAAACAAAGCCAGACACTGTCTCTACAAAAATTTTTGAGAATTATCTGGGTGTGGTGGGGCGCTTCTGTAGTCCCAGCTGCTCAGGTGGCGGAGGCAGGAGGATCACTTGATCCCAGGAGTTCCAGGCTGCAGTGAGCTATGATTGTCCCCTTGCACTTCAGCCTGGGCCACAGAGTGAGACTGTCTTGGGGAAAAGAGAAGCAAGTCTGTGATGAATGTCCTGATATGAAGACCTTTAAGCTCTTTTACTAAGCCTACATAGAATAAATTATTTGAAGAAAGATTGCTGATTCAAAGAGTAGGTTCATTAATCATCTATATAATATATAATATATTACATTATGTATTATAATATAATTATTATGATATAAAATAGAAATACATAAAATTTGTAAGGGACTTTGATGGACCCAAAAAGTTTAGATGTGTTCAGTCCTTGGGCCTTGAACACAGGCGAGCATGTCTTTTAGATACTATCCTTAATTTTTACATTCAAGCCATAGATACTTGAAATTCCCTGGGGACCCACTCACAATAAGTGCCTCAAGCCCTCTAAAACTTGCAACAGACCTTCTATCCCCCAGACCCCTTAGGAGAACTTCCTTTTCGGTGGCGAGCAAAGAAAAAAACAAGCCTTCATGAACAAAGAAGGAAGGAGGAACCAGCTTGTATTGAAAAACAGCTCTGCTGGGCTCCATGATGGTGGCATAAATCTCCACCCGAGGAGGGGGAACGCTGCCTTTCCCAGGAGTGAAGTTTAGGCCTCAAGAGCAGAATTCTTAAGTTGAAGGCAGAGAAAGTAGTAAAACACTGGTTCACTCTAGGAAGATTTTTTTTGTTTTATTTATTCATTTATTTGTTTATTGCTTCTTTTTCTTTTTTGGTGACGATCTGATTATAACTACTCTGTTCTTGTTGACCTTTCGCAGCTTTTTTTTCATAATTTGGAAGAATTAAAAATTACAGCCTCTATGAATAAATATAACTCTTAGCTCTTTCTTACTAAATGCAATTGGGGAATAAATACAGTGAGTGTTCACACACACACACACACACACACACACACACACACAAAAGAAAAAGAAAAAAAAAGAGAAAAAGGTAAAGAATAGAAAATTGTTTAAGTGGCCAAAGAAACTTTATCCTATTGTGTTGCAGGCCAAGCTATGCCAGCTATATGTAAATGTAAGCAGTGGCCTGTGTTCATGTGTCCACTTTGAAGTTGCCATCTGAATTTAATTCTGCCTTTGTGATTAAATCAGGCCATTACGTTTAATCTCACTTAATAGTAAGAAACGTCCTTTGTTGTTTTCTATAGGCAACATATTCTGCCCCTAACATATACAGCTTGGTATTCACACTTTACTATTAATCCCCGATGGCTGATAATTGCTTCATCTCCAAGCCCTCTGTCCAATTCACAAGGGGTTGATTGCAACTATTCTTCCCCTATACATTAATGCACTGTTTGGGTCTTGCTTCTTTGGCTCAGTGAACCCTATCAAGCTGTCCACATTTTCTGGGCATGTGGGTGTATTGTGAGATGTTAAATTAAATTCTGTGTTGACCTCCCTAAATGCCAGAATCTATTAGCCCCTGCAACATAGCTGATTGACAAGTGGGCCTACTTTTCCACTCAGAATCCTGCAATAAGAAACAACAACAACAGGCTGAATATTTTGTTTCTAGGCAGAGTCTGGGGTCTTCTTACCGCTGTCTTGTTATTTACATGCTCATGACTATGGCAGGACCAATTGCATTATTGCCACGATGTTGTTTCATTGGTCTTCCATTTGTCTGCCTTATCATTTCTCTGGGAGAAACTATTAGACCCCCAGAGAATCACCATGCATTGCTTTAGGGTTTGAAATTATTTTCTCCTTCTTGGTTTTCTTCTGAAACTGTTTTGGATGATGAGTCGCAGGCCCTTCACTGTTATCTCTAACATGAATTGCTCAGGCATAGAGATCTCAGAGGCAAAATCCCAACTGGAAGAGCTTCCTTCCATCTTTGTTTTTTTGTACCTAACGTAACAGATACAGCTAATTTTAATGTTGAGCTTTACAAAAGAAAAGAAGCTTTTCTTTCTCTTACCCATTCATTAGCTTGGGCAATAGTTACCAGGCTTTTCACTGTGTTAAATTAGGAACGCTATCATTATCAATTTGACTTTGTGCTTCCCAAAGCACTATTAGCTGCTCACGCCTAGTCCATATTAAGCACATGTAGTACCTAGAGTGTGAATGATAGCCAGAGTCCATTTATAACTCCCTCCTCCTGCCAGTAGCTTTGCCCGGCTTGCCACAGTTTCAGCCTCCTGGCTGCTGGTGGGGTTCTTGGCAAATCCACGTGGCTATTTTTTTCCCCTGATTTTAAAAGCAATCACATAGAAGTAATTTTATTTTTATATAACTATAATGTATATACTATATAATTACATAGGTAATAATTGTAGAAGAGTTTTCTTATATTTACCATAGAAAAATCTTAAAAGTTTGGAACGAGTAAAGAAAAAATAAAAATCATTCTCAATCCCACAGATATAGCTGTGGTTATTACTGTGGTGTATTTTCTAGAATAGCTTTCTTCTGTAACATGTGAATAGACTGGTAATGTAGATAAAAATACACACATAATTTTTTTTGCATTTCCAAAGTGTTTTATTAAATTCAGTGTTAAATAATTGAGGCCCTGAGAAATGTGTGTCCTAGAATGAATAAGTTCTCTTATTTCAAAAATAAACTTTTTATTTTGGAATAATTTTAAGTTTACAGAAAGGTTGCAAAAATAGTTCAAAGAGGTCCCCTATACTCCTCACCCAGTTTTCCCTATTATTAACAGCTTACATAACTACGATACATTTGTCACAACTAAGAAACACATTGTTAATTTATTATTAAATTTTTTTTGAGACAGAGTCTTGCTCTTGTCACCCAGGCTGAAGTGCAGTGGCACAATCTCAACTCACTGAAACCTCTGCCTCCTGGGTTCAAGCGACTCTCCTGTCTCAGCTTCCTGAGTAGTTGGGATTATAGGCACGTGTCACCATGCCCAGCTAATTTTTGTATTTTTAGTAGAGACGGGGTTTTGCCATGTTGGCCAGGCTGGTCTCAAACTCCCGACCTCATGATCTGCCTGCCTCAGCCTCCCAAAGTGCTGGGATTACAGGCGTGAGCCACCGCGCTTGGCCAATTTACTATTATTATATATTAATATATTATATGTAATTAGGAGTGTATATTTTCTCCATCTGCTTTTTTCACCATGTAAGTAAATATTTTTTCTATATTACTAAATATTCTCATTATCATTTTTTAAAAGAAGAAACTAGGGTAAAGAGTATGACCATTCAATCAGTTAGGTTCCAGGTAAAATACAGTGTCACATCAGAAAGCTGCTTCCAGAAAAGTCCTAGTCATGGGGGCACCTCTGGAGGGGAGCTTACCCAGGAGCACTCTGTCCGCAGCCAGGAACCTGCCCTGGTCTCCATGCCAGGGTCTACTGAATGCCTTTAGGAGCGTCAGCCGTGAGCCTGGGTCTGGCCTTTGCAAAGGAGATTCTGAATGTAAGCAAAGGGAGTCCAGGTGTTATCATTTCCAGCTTCTCTTTTTAAACATTACATTAGACATAGAATACTTTCATTATAGAAATTTCATTATAGAAATTTCTATACTTTCATCATAGAAATTTCATTATAGAAATTTCTATACTTTCATTATAGAAATTTTAGAAAATGTATATACAGCAAAAGAAGCAAGCATAAAGCAATCCTACGCAACCACTCAGAGATAACCACTGTCAACAAGTAGTTAGGTATTTGGAATCACACTGCTTTATAATTTACTTTTTCTCTTACATTATAATCATTTTCCTCTAACATTTAATATTCTTATAAAATTTCACCCCAGGGGGTGGCATAGAATTCTATCCTATGACTTTATCTTAATTACTTGATTTTATCTTACATCTTTGGATATTTAGGTTGTTTCCAGCTATTTCCTATTATAAAAGGTACTATGATTTTTTTCCTATTATATATTTTTTCCTTTGTATATTTTTTTCCTATCATAAGGGGTGTAACTAGGTAACACACCTTATTATTTCCTCAGGAAAGATCCTCAAAGGTGGGATTCACGGGTTAGATAGAGGTTGCCCCTTTGGTGCCTTTCCTGAGTGGTGTTTTCCAAGAGCTTCAGAAAAAAAAAAAAAAAAAAAAAGGGGGCCGGGCTCAGTGGCTCATGCCTGTAATCCCAGCACTTTGGGAGGCCAAGGTGGGCAGATCATGAGGTCAAGAGATCAAAACCATCCTGGCCAACATGGTGAAACCCCGTCTCTACTAAAAATACAAAATTTAGCTGGGCGTGGTGGCGTGCACCTATAGCCCCAGCTACTTGGGAGGCTGAGGCAGGAGAATTGCTTGAACTCGGGAGGCGGAGGTTGTGGTGAGCCGAGATCCCACCACTGCACTCCAGACTGGGCAATAGATCGAGACCCTATCTTAAAAAAAAAAAAAAAAAGAAAGAAAAGAAAACACTTAGCAGAATGCAACACGTGTATTGGGTAGTGTGATGGTTAATACTGTCAACTTGATTGGATTAAAGGATGCAAAGTATTGTTCTGGGCTTGTCTGTGAGGCTATTGTCAAAGGAGATGCCATTTGAGTCAGTGGAGTGGGAGAGGCAGACCAACCCTCACTCTAGGTGGGCACCATCTAATCAGCTGCCAGCAAGACTAGAATAAAGCAGGAGGAGAAGTTGGAAGGGCCTGACTTGCTGAATTTTCTGGCCTTCATCTTTCTCCCGTGCTGGATGCTTCCTGCCCTCAAACGTTGGACTCCATGTTCTTCAGCTTTTGGACTCTTGGGCTTATACCAGTGGTTTGCTAGGGGCTCTGGGCCTTCGGCCACAGACTGAAGGCTGCACTGTCAGCTTCCCTAGTTTTGAGGTTTTGGGACTTGGACTGGCTTCCTTCTCTTTAGCTTGCAGATGGCCTATTGTGGGACTTCACCTTGTGATCTTGTGAGTCAATTCTCCTTAATAAACTCCCCTTCATATATACATCTATCCTATTAGTCCTGCGCCTCTAGAGAACCCTGGCTAATACAGGTAGTATGTCTACTTTTTTGAGAGGCTTCCCAGCTCCTGGTGGAAGGTGGAGAAGCCAGCTAAGTGTCTGCATTAGTCACATATTTCAGCCAAGCAGCCTAACAAGACACACAGACGAAACCCTTCATTTCTATCAAACTGGAGGATTATTTTGAGCAAATAACCTTGTGCTATCATGAGTCTGTTTATGCCATTGAAATGACATTGCATAATCTAGTCTGCTTTGATGATATAAATAATATCTGTTTCCCTAAAGGAAACCATCCCTGGGGCCACAGGGAGCCTGGGGTGGTCTCTTAGAGGTTGTGCGGCTGGAACCCCATGTGTTAGCTCACAATGGAATCAGAAAGTCTCCTGGCAGGCCGCTTCTCACTGTGACCTTGCAGAGAGCCACCACGCAAGCTCCTGCCACAGCTGGCCCGAGGAAGGTGATCAGTCTTTAGGATAAACATGTGTGTGTTTATGGGATTACTGTGCAGACCCACTGGCCAACTGTGAGCACTGCACCAACTTTAGGACACAAGCTAAGAAGTTTGAGGCCCATTGGGTTTTAAAGCGGAGGTGTCTGTCCTACTGGAGCTGCCCCTACAAACTGAAGCGATTTATTTTCAGGCCTTGTCTCTGTGGCCCCTGTAAGTCTCCAGGTAAGACAGGAAGGCAGCATTGGGCTTTCATGTTCAAAGGGAGATTGTTGAAAAATAAAAATTAGAAAACGGACACTATGTCCTCATGGCCTCCAAATCCCCTTCTTTTTCTCCTTTTTAAACCTAGAAAACCTATGGGAAATGACTAGACATGATGTAATTTGAGAGGAAAAAATAGCATCATCAAAGAGCATCTGAGACTGGCATTGTGGCTCCCCTGCCCCCCGGGAAGCATTCCAGCTATTCCAGGCTGAACCCGTTGTGGATATTCCCAGGGTAATTCCCCGAATACAGGCTCCCAAATCAGGAAGGAGCTTTGATAATCACCCTTATAGATGGGATTGAGATCATTGTTCAGGGGCTGGAGGGAGCCCCATATTTTGTTTTGTTAAAAAAAAAAAAGGACTCATGATTTTTATATCATCTCCCACCCCCACCCCCGCCGCCAAACCTCCCTCACCTGCTGCCAGCCAAGAGAAATCTGACTATTCCAGAGTCTTTAAAATGGAGACCTCAGCAAATAAGATTCAAGACTGACTTTATAAATTTGTTTCAGTCCTGCGCCTATTAAATCAACAAAGTTTGAAGACTTCATAGGAAGAAAACGCTCAGTAAAAGGGCTACACCCTATTATTACTGCTGCTACTGTTACTATTTCTCAAGATTCGCTTAAAGAAAAACAAACTCACACATGTGGTATCACAGATCCTGCATTCCTCACGAGGGGGTGCCCCACTGGTCTCCCCAGTAAACAGCTGAATGGAATAGGAGTCATTCCCTCAACAGAGGCAATGAGGCTCCAACCCAGAGTTGGGGAGATGAGATTTGCCCAGGGATATGTCTCCAGGGATAATGGTTCCAGGGGCTCTGCTGAGCCCTGTGTGCCTCCTTGAATCCCATGAGATCCACACATTATCATGCCCATTTCACAGATGAAGATGTCAAGGCTTACAGAGCTAAAGCACAAGATAAGGAAGCTAGGAAGAGGGGAGCAGGGATTTGATGGCAGAGGCCTCCTGATGCCAGCGCTTTCCACCAAGACACAGCGCCACTCCTGTGACTCCAAGTCACACTGTCCTGGAATCAGCCAGCAGAGATGATGTCTGTGGAGATTTGAATTCGCCCAGGGCCTGCCTGTCATTTCTGTGAGCTAATATTAGCTTTTCCCCCAACTGGCCAAGGGTGGGCAGGGAAGTGGGGCGGCTGCGGGAACTGGGGTGGGGGAACAGGGGGCTTGCTGTTGGAATCTGAGAAAAATTGGTAGCACTGCTGCTATCTGTATTTAAACATTTTATATTTTGTTCATCATGAATTTTTGCATCAGTTTGGATTATATATATGTACATTTTAAAATTGAGACCAAATCTCACTCTGTTGCCCAGGCTGGAGTGCCGTGGCACCGTCTCAGCTCACTGCAACCTCTGCCTCCCAGGTTCAAGAGATTCTCATGCCTCAGCCTCCTGAGTATCTGGGACTACAGGTGCCCGCCACCACACGCGACTAATTTTTGTATTTTTAGTAGAGATGGGGTTTCACCATGTTGGCCAGGCTGGTCTCAAACTCCTGACCTCAGTTGATCCACCCGCCTTGGCCTCCCAAAGTGCTGGGATTACAGGCATGAGCCACCACAGCCAGCCTTTAAAAAAATATATTGCATTAAAATATTCTTTATTATGATAGCTGAGTTTTTGGTGCCCCCTTCAATTTTGTGCCCAAAGGAAGTACCTCACTTACCTAATCCTGGCCCTATTTGCTTCTCAAGGCCCACTTTCTTCCTGAGACCCAAGTAGCAAAAAGCAGTTCTAGTCTAACTATTGTATTTTACTTTGGGAGACAAACTTCATTAACTTAATGAGAATATTTTTCTGACTCTGTCTTGTTGACCAGTTTGAAATGGCAAATGAATTAATGAATTTGAAACATAGTTACTCTTTAAACATAGTTACTATTTAACACATAGTTACTATTTAAAACCTTAACGTAAATAAAATCTTGGTTTCTCTTCCTTTCCTTCCTTCTCTTCCTTCCCTCCCTCCCTCCCTCCCTCCCTCCCTATCTTCCTCCCTCCCTTCCTCCCTTCCTCCCCTTCCTTCCCTTCCTTCCCCCCTTCCCTTCCTTCCCCCCTCCCTCCCCTTCCTTTCTCCCTTCCTGCCTCCCTTCTTTCCTTCCTTCTTTCCTCCCTCCCACCCGGCCGCCCCGCCGCCCCGCCGCACCGACCGAGCCGCCCGCGCGGGGCGGGCCCGGCGGGCGGGGGGGGGCCCGGGGGGGGGGGGGGCCGG
>CAUYLG010045797.1:0-26155 GCA_963573385.1 Cacajao melanocephalus | reverse complement strand
TATCTATCTATCTATCATCTATCAATCAATCAATCAATCAATCAATCTATCATCTATCTAATCTGTCTGTCTATCCAGAGGTAGAGTTTCACTCTTGTCACCCGGGGATGCAGTGCAGTGGTGTGATCTCTGCTCACTGCAACCACCGCCTCCTGAGTTCAAGCGATTCTCCTGCCTCAGCCTCTAGAGTAGCTGGGATTACAGGTGCCACCACCATGCACTGGCACAAGCATGGCTCACTGTAGCCTCGACCTCCGGGGCTCAAGTGATCTTTCTGCCTTAGCCTCCTGAGTAGCCACCACACCTAGCTAATTTTTTTTTTTTTTTTTTTGTAGAGTTGGGAGCCTTTACTATGTTGTCCAGGCTGGTCTCAAACTCCTGGCCTCAAGCAATTCTCCTGCCTTGACCTCCCAAAGTGCTGGGATTATAGTTGCAAGCCACTGTGCCAGGCCTGGGACTATTTATTTTTAAATTGCATTTTTATTTCTTTTTATTTTTAAGTTGACTTATATCTTAGATTTTTTTTTTTTTAAGACGGGGTCTCACCATGTTGGTCAGGCTGGTCTTGAACTCTCGACCTCAGGTGATCCTCCCGCCTTGGCCTCCAAAGTGCTTGGATTACAGGTGTGAGCCGCCGTGCCTGGCCATATCTTATCTTAGATATGAAACTCATTTATACCTTATTTTATGTAATTTAAAAAGCCAGGTAGTATTAAACGGTTCAGAATGAAAACCAGCAATCCTCTGTTGCCCCTTCTCAGCTGCCAGGCCTGGCTGTCTAGAGACAGCCATTTTCAGTTCTTATAGAGCCCCCAAGTCCAGGGCAGCGGCCAGTAGCCACACGTAGCTACAGAGCGCTTGAAACAGGGCCCTACTGAATTAAGCTGTGACATGTAAAATACACACTGGATCTCTGAAAATTTAGTATGAATAAATAAAGTAAAATATTGCACTTTTATATATGATCAATTACGTGCTGAACTGACACTTTTTAGATATATTGTTAAATAAAATATTATAGTTAATTTTACCTATTTCTTTTTGCTTTTTAAAAAATATGAGGCTGGGGGGGGGGCCAGGTGCAGTGGCTCATCCCTGTAATCCCAGCACTTTGGGAGGTTTAGGAGGGTGGATCATGAGGTCAGGAGTTTGAGACCAGCCTGGCCAATATGGTGAAACCCTGTCTCTACTAAAAATACAAAAAATTTTAGCTGGGCATGGTGGTGTGCGCCTGTAATCCCAGCTACTTGGGAGGCTGAGGCAGAACAACCACTTGAACCCGGGAGGCAGAGGTTGCAGTGAGCTGAGATTGTGCCACTGCACTCCAGCCTGGACGATACAACAAGACTCTGTCTCAAAAAAAAAAAAAAAAAAAAGGCTGGGAATGGTGGCTCACACCTGTCATCCCAGCGCTTGGGTCCAAGAGTTCAAGACCAGCCTGGGCAATATGGGAAGACCCTGTCTCTATAAAAAAAATTAAAAATTAGCTGGGTGTGGTCATACCTTTAGCTGGGGAAGTCAAGGCTGCAGTGAACTATGATTGATTGTGCCACTGCATTCCAGCCTGGGTGACAAACCGAAACTCTGTCACAAACAAACAAAAAACAGCCCGGGGGTGGGTGGCTCGTTCCTGTAATCCTAGTACTCGGGGGGGCCAAGGCAGGCAGATCACATGAGGCCAGGAATTCAAGACCAGCCTGGACAACACGGCGAAACCTGTTTCTACAAAAAATACAAAAAAATTAGTTGGGTGTGATGGTGAATGCCCGTAGTCCCAACTACTCAGGAGGCTGAGGTAGGATGATGGCTTGAACCCCAAGAGGTCGAGGCTACCGTGAGCCAAGAACGTGCCACAGCACTACAGCCTGGGCGGCAGGGTGAGATCCCGTCTCAATAAATAAATAAAAATAAGTTAAAAAATGTGGCCCCTTAAATGCGACACTTAAAGTTACATATGTAGCTGACGCTGCATTTCTAGTGGATAGTCCTGTTTTACATATTTCTTCCAGTATTTATTTATGTCTGCTTTTCCTGTTGTCTGTTTTCCTGCCAAATTTTACTTAAAAAATGTAAAAACGATGCAGACAGCATATATGTATAATCCTTTCTCTGAGCGCTGAACCGTTTGAAGGTAAATAGGATAATGCTTCCCCCACTAAGTACTTCAGCCACTCAGCCCCTAAGACCACGGACGTTCTCTCACATAACTATAACATCATCAAGCCACCTGGACATTTAACATCAATGAAATAAAAAGCTGATGTACAGATCATATTCAAATTTCTTCAAGTTTTAACAATCTTTACAGCGATGCTTTTTAGATCCCAGATCTAATCAACAGTCACATATTGCATTTAGATGTCGTATGAGTTAGTCTTATTTTATTATTTAAAAAAAGTTTTTTTCCATTATGGAGACAGGGTCTCACTATGTTGCCCAGGCTGATCTTGACTGCTGAGCGCAAGTGACCCTCCTTCCTCTGCCTCTCAAAGCGCTGGGATTAAAGGCTCACCGCCGAGCCCAGCCGTGTGTTTTAGTCTTTTTTAATGTAGAGCAGTATCCCCTGTGTTTGTATTTTATTTTTCATGACACTGATATATGTATGTGTGTATGTGTACGTGCGTGCGTGCGTGCATGCGTGTGTGTGTATTTTGTTTTTAGAGACAAAGCCTCACTGTTGCCCAGGCTAGCATGCAGTAGTGCAGTTATAGCTTACTGCAGCCTTGAACTCCTGGGCTCGAGTGAGCCTCCTGCCTCAGACTTCTGAGTAGATGGGACTACAGGCGTGCACCACCATGCCCAGCTAATTATTCTTACGATTTTTGCTAGAGACGGGATCTCTGATCTCCCTATGTCGCCCAGGTTGGCTTCAAACTTATGGGCTCAAGTGATCCTCCCCCTTCAGTCTCCTGAAGTACTGGGATTACGCATATGAGCCACTACTCCCAGCTGATATATACATTTCTAATTGAAAATATTTTATTGCTAAAAGACACTGATATTTTTGAAGAGTATATGCAGTCGCGTGTTCGAGCCGGCTCATCGCAGCCTGCAAGAGCCAGCTGTTAGCCTCTGTTCCCAGCTCTGCTTTCAGAGATGTCAGGTGGTGGTTTGAAAGTGGCGCTGCCAGCAGTGTCTGCCAGGCTCCTCCGAGCCCTCTTCATGCCATTCTTTTAGCAAGAATACCCCCACTTTTGATATCTGATCAGATTCTGCATTCTCCACCCCTGATATCTGAAGTCCTTGGCCTGACCCTAATAAAAAGCTTGTTAGGCCAGAATTCCCCTCCTCTTAGTAATTATCCATCCACTGACCCCCTTCACTTGGCCCACTGACTGCAAATCCCCACTTGTCCCTGTTGTATTTGGAGTTGAGTTCAATCTCTCTCCCGCAAGAAACAGTCTTGGCCTCTACTGCGTGAGGTTTGAATAAAGACCTCCTTGCCATTTTTAACAAGTGTTCAATTGTTTTCCTTTTCAACAGCAAACGCTACACATCAAGACTCAACCCCCACCCCCAAGACCCGTTTACCATTTACTAGCACACCACTGGGTCACGGACCAGTCGTCTTACAGAAGGTCCCATATTCTGAAGTTGCTGGTTCCTCCTGATTACATTCAGTTAAACACTCTGAGGGCCCTTTACCTCTGTCTTGTCCAACACTGAAAATCCTAGGACTCCAGCCCCTCCTGATTTTCCGACCTCCCATTCCTCTCCCCTGCTTTGTTTCTTCCATGGTTGTAATAATCACCTGTCATATTGTTTTTACCTCTTAGTCTCTCTCTCTCTAGAATGAAAGCTCATGAGGGCCAAGAGTTTATCTGTTTAGTTCACTACTGAGCCAAAAGCCGACTGTAGTGCTTGGCACATAGGACTTGCTCAGTAAATATTGGTGGAGGTAGAGAATGAACGGAAACAATGCAGAAGCGGCCAATTTAACGAATTGTAGTTTGTCCACTGATTTTTCTCCTTCAATATGGCTATCGGCTATCAAGCAGATCATGAGTTCTCAGAACGTGACAAAAAACAGACACATTCTCAAAACAATGCATCGATCACAAAGGACATTGCAAGGGAAAAACCATAAAAGGTTGATTTTCTGGTGTGCTTGAGGGTGTGTCTGAAGCTGGATGTTTTTGTGAACTGCACACCAGGAGGTCAAGATGCTGTACGGAAAGTGAATAGATCTCTGGGCAGAGAAGAAAGGTCATAGGATTGGAGGCCGGGCACAGTGGCTCATGCCAGTAATCCCGGCACTTTGGGAGGCTGAGGTGAGTGGATCATCCGAGGTCAGGAGTTTGAGACCAGCCTGACCAATATGGTGAAACTCTGTCTCTACTGAAAATACAAAAATTATTGGGGCGTAGTGGCGTGCACCTGTGATCCCAGCTACTTGGGAGGCTGAGAGAGAAGAACTGCAAAGAACCCCGGCCCTTTGCAGCTAGCCATTATCCTGTCTCGGGTAATAGGGATCTTTGTGGGTGGCGGCGGTGGTGGTGGTGGGGTCAGTGTACTTAGCCTTACACAAGCCTGTCTCTCTTGCAATAAAGCCATGTCCGCTCCAACCAGGAAAACTCTTCCAGGCTTCTCCTCCTCCAATAAGGCTCTCTCGGCCCCCAGAGCAGCACAGACCCTGGGACCCAGGCCCCCACGGCCCTCCCTGCCTGCTTCCAGATGTACAAAGTATTTTCTTGTGCCTTATCTGTAGCAGCAAAAGATCAAAACAACCTAAATGTCTATCAATACAGAGGATTGGCTAAATAGATTTCTCCGAAGCTATAAGAATGAGGATGCTTCTGTTTTAATAGGGGACCTAGACACAAGAAACGGGTGGCATTGCTGCCTTTGGAAGGGGAACTAGGCAGCTGGGGGACGTTTCACTGCGCACTCCTCTATCTGCAGAATTTGTAACCTGGCGAGGTAGTACCTTTCAGAAGCAGATGTTATCAACTCTGCCTCTCTTGTCCTGGGGGAGATTAGATGTGAACAGAAACCATCCTAAGGCGGGTAAACATCAGACAAGAGTCACAAGATGAACACAGGCCCAATTTGAAGAAGGGACGACTGATTTCTGACCAGGCGATGGGGACTAGGGAAGACTTCCTTGCAAGGATGGTGTTTGAGCTCAGTCCAAGAGAATTCTGGAAGGGAAAGTGGATGCGTGTGGAGGGGGCAGGGTAGAAGGTGGCCTAGACAGAGCCACCGTGAAAGCGCGTAAGTCACCAGGAAAAGCACCACTTACCTTTGCTTGGTGCTCTATTTTGTAGGCAGTTTGTTGAAACTGGCGAATCTCTCGGATAATATGGGATATCTGTGGGAAGGAGGAAGAGTTTCAGAACGCAGTTTGTTCTCCTGGTGCCACCCCCGACCTTGTAGAACTGAAGGGGCATCGACAGCTAAATCTGAAGTCAGTCTGTTAACTCCTGGAAGGTCCCGCAGAGGCATCATCTGTGTTTGTTTTTATTTTTTGAGATGGAGTCTCGCTCTGTTGCCTAGACTGCAGGGCAGTGGCGTGATCTCAGCTCACCGCAACCTCTGTCTCCCGGGTTCAGGCGATTCTCCCGCCTCAGCCTCCTGAGTAGCTGGGACTACAGGCACCCAGACCGTGCCTGGCTAATTTTTGTATTTTTAGTAGAGACGGGTTTCACCATGTTGGCCAGGCTGGTCCTGAACTCCTGACCTTAAATGATCTACCCGCCTCGGCCTCGCGAAGTGCTGGGATGACAGGTGTGAGCCACCGCACCCGGCCTCTTTTTTTTTTTTTTTTAAATAAGAAATCTGCTTCTAAGACTTGCCAAGACTCTAAAGGTAAATTACACTATGTGACTGAGAGAAGAAAAAAATCTCCTTTAATTAGTGGCATAAGCTACCTGACATCGCTTAAAACAAAACCCCACGATTCCAGCGGAAGTTAAAGGCATCTGCCACTTCCTTAGTGCCTGCGGGCACAAGACATGAGAAGAGGCTTCCACTCTTGAGGGTGGGGTCTGAAGAAACCCTTTCCAGCAAACGGAATCTAATGTGGAGGCCCATTATGTAAAACTGATGCAAGTAGAGGCTTTCTGGTTGAACTGAGAGGGGAGAAGGGGAGAGTTAGAATCCTGCTTCTGATGGGGGAAGTCACCTTATCCCTCATCCCTCATCCCAGGTTCTAGATTTTTCTGGGAACACTGGAAACTTATTCTTTTACGAGGTGCTGTGTAAGTGGTTTTACTTTGTCCACAGCAAGTGTCCGTATGAGCAATAGGGATGGGTGTGAGTAACGGGTGGGCTTTGGATTCACTTGATCTCATCCAGCCTCAGTGTGCTCATCTGAAGGGTGCAGGATGAGAAGAACACCCGCGTCTCAGACTGCCAGCACTGGAGGAGGAATGCCGACGGAAACACGGGCCTGCCAGACTCTGCTCATCAATGACAGGGATGACTCTCATGGGGGAAGCTGGACCCAGGCTCCCGAACAGGGGCACCCTATGCAGCAGGCTGGGCCTGGCGGGGGCAGAGCGTGGCTGGGCCCCAGGTTGAGTCATCTGGGCTTCGACACCCCCCTTCCCCTGCCTGGCTGGGGAGAACGCACCATCCTCATCTTGGAGAAGTTGACCAGACCGTCCTCCGTGTAATTGGGCGTCCCCTCCTCGATGAAGGCCAGGTCGGTGAGGTACATCCCCAGGTAAGGGACACAGGGTGGGTCGCAACTTGGAAGTAAAAGGCATTAACAAAAGTTTTTCATTAAAAAAAAGGAACGTCTACCAAGAACAGAACATCGCGCATGCACCTTTTGCTTGCTAGAGGCAAAGAGGCTTGCAGTCACCAAGAATCTTACTACACTCTAGAACTGACGATCGTACACACCTAGGATTGTCAGCCGGGCCCGAGGGCCAGTCCTCTGGGGAGGTGGGGTGACATGGTGCTGAATGGGGCCTCTTACAGCCGCAGGGTCACCTCAAATTGTCTCCTTCCTCCCCGAGCCAGAAAGTCCTCCTCCACCTCTCTGCCTTCTGTCCCCGTCAGTCCTTGGGCTCTGTCACCAGCCCCTCTGGACTCGCCTTTCCTGTCTCTCCCTGAAACTCACCATCCAGATCCTCCCCTTGAATCCACCTCCTGGAGGGCTCTGCAGCCCCAGCCCCCCAACTCCTGCCAGTCACCCTGACACTCTTGTCTCGCTCTGCTCCCCGAGACCTCTCCTGTCTGCACTGGCACCTCCCACCCACCCAAGCACTGGGCGTGGGTGCCAGGGTAGGGAGTCCTTCGTCTCTGAGATCACTTTCCTGAAAGTGGTTATGGGGTAGGGGGCTGGGTGGTGACAGTTTCCATGGTTGGTGGCTCTTGGGGGACCGCATCTTTGGGAGCTGTGCTCCTGGAGTGACAGGCCATGCCTCTCTGATTTCTGGTCCAAAGCAGGGGCTCCTGTCACTGCCCCTTCCCAGCATGTTCTGGTGCCCTTGGGTGGGTGCTGGGCTGATGGAGCCTGTGATGAGCCCAGCAGCTGCTATGTGCCCGAAGGGCTTCCTTTAGCTTCTTCTGGGGCCTCCTCTCAGCTCAGCACACAGATGCGGTTGCAACCCTGAGCACAGTGCAGTGACCCTCATTCCCAGACCTCCTCACCTTTGTCTCCTTGTGGCTGCCTGGCAACCCTGCCACTCGGAGGAAGGTGAGGCTGGGAGGATGATAGATCAAGAGCAGACACCTGGCACCTGCCTGCTGTGTGACCTCAGGCCAGTCCTTTCCCTCTGTGGTCCTCGGGCTCCTCATGTATAAAAGCAGTGATGCCAGCTAAGACGATTTTAGGTGGTCTGACATCTGATTTTAGGTGACTTGCAGGCACCATATTAAATAACATGAATTCACACTCTAGGAAACATTGGATTTTTACTTTTTTCCCTTCTACTCAGGGAGAGTGCCTCATTTGGTGACAGTTGCCATTCTCATCCTTCACATTTTCTCTTTTAAAACAAACGGTAGCAGGTGTCAGAATCAGAATGTTGGCAAGCATCCGCCTCTGGCCAGAATTCAATGACACTGCTTTGTTTTTACTGTATATTTTTAATGGCAATCTTGTATTTACAGCAAGTACGCTGGTTTTCCATTTGCTAGGATATAAAAATTTCCTTCTTATTTATCTTTGGGAAAAAGTGAATTAATTTAAAGAGGCTGTTAGGTAAACACAAGAACAGCTGGCACAGTCTGACAAAGTCGGGAAGGAGGTGGATGCCTGGTGTTAGGGACACAGCAGGCACCAGTGTTTTTCCAAATGTAGGGCTGACCCTTTCATGGGTGTTGACATTAATTTAGAGGGTGCAGACCAAGAATTTTAAAAAAGTGAAACAGGGCCCGGTGTGGTGGCTCACGCCTGGAATCCCAGGGGGTGGGATTTGGGAGGCTGAAATCGCTGGAGTCCAAGTGTTCAAGACCAGCCTGAGCAATAGAGTGAGACCAAATCTCTCTTTAATTGAAAACAAATAAAAATAACAAGTGAAAAAGGAAATATCTAAGTTTATCAAATGGCATAAAGGTATTTATTTTTTTTGAGACAGAGTCTCACTCTGTCACCAGGCGCCAGGCTGGAGTGCAGTGGCGTGACCTCAGCTCACTGCAACCTGCGCCTCCCGGGTTCAAGCAATTCTCCTGCCTCAGCCTCCCGAGTAGCTGGGACGACAGGCGTGCACCACCACGCCCAGCTAATTTTTTTTGTATTTTTAGTAGAGACGGGGTTTCACCATGTTGGCCAGGATGGTTTTGATCTCTTGACCTCGTGATCCGCCCGCCTCGGCCTCCCAAAGTGCTGGGATTACAGGGTGAGCCACCGCACCTGGCCAGGTATATATTATTTTGTGGAATTTTTGTTCCGGTAATGCATACATGCATTTGCATATAGGCTTGTAATTTCAAATATACATATTTACTGGGGGTTGTGATAAAAAGAGCAAGGATCATCCAGCCACTTTAGGGCTCCTCTGCACCCTTCCATCCCTTCTTGTCCTGGTTATTACATGCTCGAGCCTTCATTTCCTTTTTCTTTTCTTTTCTGTTTTGAGGCAGGATCTCACTCTGTCACCTAGACTGGAGTGCAGTGGCACAATCACAGCTCATTGCAGCCTTGACCTCTGGACTCCAATACGCCTCCTGCCTCAGCATCCCAAATAGCTGGATTACATGCACGTACCACCATACCCAGCTCATTTTCCTATTTTTGGTAGGGACGGAGTTTCGTCATGTTGCTCAGGCTGGCCTAGAACTCTTGAGCTCAAGTGATCTACCTGCCTCAGCCTCCCAAAGTGCTCAGATGATAGGCATGCGCCACTGTGCCTGATGGAGAAAGAACCCAAAGATCTGAGAAGTAACTCTGGAGTTGTAAGGCTGTGGCAGTGCTGACCGGCGGGTGCTGAGAGGTGCTCTCCCCCTTCACCCTGCCATCTGCACGTGTGACAGTCGCCGGGTCACCCTGGAGTGCTCTAAGCATGGAAGGGAGGACGGGAGGCCTGGTGACTGCAGGTCGACTGCAAATGATCAAAGGACTCAGAGTGTTTCTCAAGGCTTTTGAGGGTCTCTGACCACCCAGACCAGTGAAAAAGATCAGCGGTCCTCTGATCACTGAGGGAGACTTCCCCTGGTATTTATGGGGAGTCACAGTCCAGTTGTGGGAAGGTGGTGGATTTGCAACGGAATCACTAGCAGGCAGCATACCCAGCCCCCGTGCTAACCTCTGTCTCTATTTACGACCTCTGTGGCAAGGGTGTCCAATCTTTTGGCTTCCCTGACCACACTGGAAGAAGAAGAATTATCTTGGGCCACACATGAAATGCACTAACACACGAACGATAGCTGATGAGCTAAAAAAAAATCGCAAAAAAAAAAATCTCCTCATATTTTAAGAAAGCTTACCTATTTGTGTTGGGCTGCATTTAAAACCATCCTGGCCACATGTGGCCCTTGCTCTATAGTGAGGGGCCGTGAAGGCGGGGACAAGAGCACACTCAAGCACACACACACACATGCACACACACCCATCTGAAATCCAAAGCCATGTAGGCAATGTGTGGAGTTGCCAGAGGGCCCGCGGGGACACGTGGCAGGGGGACTGAGCCATGCCAAGCCTCTCGGTGGAAGCACGCGGGGGCTTCCTGTGGGCAAGACACCCAACAACAGGCCAGTCCTGAAGCTTTCGTGTGGGCCTTTTGGCCTCTCTCAGGTGAGGTCCCGCCTTGCCCTTGAAGGGCCTATCCAGCAGAGCCGACACAGGGGTGGCTTCCTCTTCTAGCAGAGCCCTCACAGGCGTGCAGCCAGCATTTCAGGGAGCAGTCACCCCTAGGCCTGACAGTTGCTTCTGGTTTCTAGGCAAGGCCTCGCTGTGGCACTCCCATGCCTGGTGACACCTGGCACCCTGGCCTTGCCTGTGGTGGTCTGGAGCCCCCAAACTGGATGTTTCTTTCCGCCAAGATGCTCCTGATGACATTAAATGGAATAAGGAAGATCATGGGGACCAGCTGCTGCTGGCAAGAGGCAGCCGCCCATGTGTGACACCAAACTCCAAGAAACCGACCGTGGCGAGCACTGAGACGTCTCTCCTTCCTCCTCCTCTCCAGCTTCTGTCTTCCCTGCACTGCCCTGGCTGTGGGATGCTCCACTCTCCCTGACAAGTTTCTGCTGGCTGTGGATGGGAATCTCCTGTGTCCCATCTTGAGGCCTGGGGAAGGTCACTCAGGGAGGTGCGAGGGCCCTTGAGGCAGGGAGGGCAGTGGCTGTGCCCACAGCCTGCCACCTTGCTACTCTTAACCCCCGTCCCCTGCCTGGTGAAACAGACGCTCAGCGTTCATGCAACATGGCTCTTTGTGAAAACCTTAGAGCCTAGGAGGGGGGGTGTGGGAAGCATTTGCCCCGGGTTTCCCCAGTCCCTCCCTCTCTGCCTGGCCTGCCTATGTCTCTGTAAATCCAGAACCTGGTGCATAAAGCTCAGCTCGCAGAGGCCCATAGGCCACCTCTGCCCTGTGCTGCAGGGAGCAGGGGAATGTGAGACACTTACATGGGCCCGCAGGCCACCTGAAAGAAGGAAGACGGTCAGGAAGGGGACTCAGACAGAATGGGGGGGCACAGAGCCAGTGGCGGCGGTGGGGGCGGCGGTGGCAGCTAAGGAAGCCAGCCATGTGAGGAGGTGGATGGAGCGGTGCCCGGGGGGGCAGACGGACAAGTTGGCGAATGCACGGAAGGGCAGCTCCCCACAAGCACCGTCCACAGGGGCTCTGGGGAGCCCAGACAGAAGAGAGACGGCCAGACAGCAGGGATGGGTGCAACATCTGTCTGAGGACACAAAGTGGAGATGGTCAAGGCGATGGCACACAGAGCTGGCGAAGGATGGACCAAGCACAGCAGGAAGCAAACCAGAAGAGGAGGCAGACAAGGCCGGCAGAGGGCTCAGCAATCCGTCAAAGCCGCTGCCAAGGGCTGGAGGTTTTGGCTGGCTCCCTCCTCGGGTTCTGGGGGTAGTAAACTCTGGCGGTCCCTGCATGGGCCATGATCATGGGAACACCAGGAAGGGGGGAGAGGCTTCCTGAATTACACTCTCTCTCATGCACACACACACACTGACACACACACGTATATATGGCACTGGGTCTCCCAGGATCTCTCCAAGGTCTGGTGAGTAGCCAGGCAGGCAAGGAGAGGAAGGGACGCTCACTCCGCGGAAGGAGGGTTGAGACCAGCGCAGAAGCTGGAGCAAGCCCCTCGCAGCAGTGGCAGAGGCGAACCTTCCATTTCGCGTGCGTGCACGGCCACGGTGTGTGCACGTGGGCTGAGCCACGGCTGCCCTGGGAGAGCTTGTGGGTAGCCCAAGGCAAACCTCGCCATGCTCTGGAGCCAGCCTGGGCCAGTCCTGGCGCCAGGTCATGGCCACGTGGCCTTGGACCAGCCACTCGCTCTTCAGTTTCTTTGGAAGAACAGGATGCCGGCGGCGGCCTTATCCTGGTGGTTCTCAAGGGGGAGGATTTTGCCCCCTAGTGGACATTTGGCAGCGTCTGGAGGCCTTTGGCCGTCACACTGGAGGGGTACCACGAGCACCTCACAGGTAGAGGCCAGAGACGCTGCTAAAGTTTCTACAGCGCATAAGACAGCGCCCCTCAACAAAGGACGATCCTGGTCCGGACGGCCAGGCTGCCGAGGCTGAGGACCCCGCCTTACGGGCAGTGTTGACGGTGTTAAACGCACAATGGCTAGGCAAGCGCGACAAACTTGTAAAACTGTATTTTTTTGATTCCAAGATGCCATCGTCTATAAAATGCAAACTTACATTTTGATGACGAACTCTCGAGTGAAAAAGGAAACATCATCATGTGAAATAAGTAACACTGGCTTTAAGACATCTCCTGATGTCAGGATTATTAAAACGTAAAAAGAAAATGTGCGTTTTAGAATTGAGAAATCTGGCACCTCTATTGCCATTGCCACACCTCCTACGCTTTCAGGACCCAGCATGATTTCTGTGCTTGTTCTAGGAAATGCAAGCAAACCCTGCAGTTTCTCTGGCAGACCACGGAGAACTCCACTATTGGGGTCCAGGAAATCTAGGAGTCTTGGGGGTAGACAGACAGACAGACACACCTCCCACTCTGGCAGGGGGTGGTGCGTCAATGCTTTGGCAATGCAGGTCTATGATTTAAAAAATAACAGTGACAAAATGACACACACTTACTTTTTCAGAGCTTCTCTGAGATTCTTAAATCTGCCCTCAGATGACACAAGCTTCTGGAGCTTATCAACCAAAGCTTTAGTCTAGAAGGAATCAGAAGGATTTACTAACACACGGCACGCGCCAAGGCCCGGGGCACAGGCCTCCACTCCAGCATGCTGCCTGCCAGGGCTCCGGAACGGGGTTCCCTTGGGATCTGGGGACCGCCTGGGCGTGGGCACCTTGCCCCTGAACTCCTCAGGAGCTGGGCATGGGTCTGTGCTCAAACCTCTCTCAGAAGCGAGGAAGCGGATGTGAGAGACCTGACTGTGGATTTGGCCTTCGGAAATGCGGCAGGATCCTGAGACCTGGGCAGTTTAGCACTTGCTGGGTGACTCCTAGGAGCCCGCGCTCAGAGCAGGAAAGGGCTGATTTTTCACTTTCCTGCTCTTTCTCATGAACTACACCCAAAGGACGGGACCCTCATCTCACATGTTCCCTTTTACACACCGGAAACACCACCCACATCTAAGGATCAAGAAGAAAGACGGGAGATGAACTGATCATCAGAAAAGAAAGGCCTGGCTGGAGAAGAGGAAGCCCCACAGCAAAGGGCTTTGGCGAGTGCCCCTGCTGGACCCAGCACACACATCAGGCTGGAGCAGAGTTTCCGTGGCTGGAGTTTGTCTGGCGCACGGACCACCCTGGGTCAAACCTGGCTTTGTGCACCTTGCTCTGTGTAGCCTGAGGGAAGGCCCTCTCCCTCAGAGGTCCTCAGCTCCCTCATTGATACAATGGCGAGACAGGTTAGAGACTTCCTTTGCAGCTCTGTTCCTCAAGACTCAGAATGCGGCCGAGGAACTGCGGGAACACAGCCAAGTGTGTGAGTCTCGCCACCTGAGCCCTAGTCAGCCTGGAGGGGACACGGGCCCCGGAGGACAAGCACACGCCCAATCTTGGGGGCAGATTCCTGCTGAGAAGTTTGTCTACTGAAAAGGACAATCTCGGTTTCCATTCTGACGGGAGGAGATCTGTGCGTGCTCTTCAAGGGGAAAGAGGGGCTGAGCGTTCCATTCAGTTCCGTGCCTTATCAATGAGCGGAAAAGCCTTGCCACCTGATGTAGGCTAATCCTGTTCAGAGGACACCGGTGTTCTCTATCTGATGGAAGAGACACGCAACAGAACGGCACACACCACGCGGAGCCAAGGCAGATGATTCTGCTTTCGCTTGAGATGTCTGCTCTCTGAAGCCTGGGGAAGCCTGGATGCCCTGGCTGACCTCCGTCCCAGAGTCTCAGCTTCCCTCCTGCAATTTCCCTTTTTCAGAGATGCACCCTTGTTCCTCTTCTTCCCCATCCACCTGCAGAGGAATGACCTGACATGGCTTGAAGTCAGAGGTGGGGCCAAGTCAGGAAACCTAGGGCCTCCCCAGGCTCTGTCACCTCCCCTTGCGTGCCAACTGGCAGATCGCCACTCCTCTTGCCTTTCTGGGCCTCAGCATTCCCATCTGGAAAATGGGAGGGTACGTCCGGGTGTTCCTTAAGGCAATACTAGTTCAGATATTCCAGAATTGTGGGAGACACAGAAGCTTGATCAGGAGGTCCCAGTGCCCATGCAGTTCTAGGTGAAATGTCACCATGCTCTGAGGCTGTGAAAATAGGCAGAAGATATTCCGATGCATGGTTTTTCTATATCCACCGGGACCAATTTGTGGCTCTGAGCTGGACACATGTTTACGTTCCTCCACCTCCCCATGCTTGTTGTGTGTGGCCGCTCCTCTTCGGGTGGCCATGGAAGGAGCTCTGTGGCCTGGGAAGCCACAGAATTTTCTCAGCTGCTGCTTAAAAAGTAAGTTCGGAGTTGAAGCTGCTCAAGCATCTTCTGGCGGGGCCAGGAGTTTCGATCCTTTGACGCTCCATGGGACACCAAGCCTCCAGGATCTTGGGCATCTCTGTTAGGTGTGGACACCAGCTGGTAGAAATGGGGGGCCCTTGGAATTTGTGATTGAAAGCAGGGATCAAGCAAGGAGCCTGCCTTGGAGTCAGTATCAGGAAGAAAGATGATTGTGTGGTCTCCTAAATTCCATCACTTCCTGTTCACCCAGCGGAGGACTTCTGGCTGGCCAAGAAGGTTCCCTCCCAGAGAGGGCAAAATGTATTGTTAGCCAACACCAGGAATTTGTCTCTACTAAAGCACAGCCATCCCCAGGAGGCGACACAGATCCACGGCAGCCACTGTCCTGTCCTGTGGAAGAACATCATGATCAGATCCTCTTTGGAGGTCTTTCTCTTTCTCTCTCTCTCTGTTTTTCTTTTGCTTTCTTACATTTCTTTTCTTTTTTCGCAAAGAGGATGGGGAGAGGGGTTAAAAGAAGAAAGGGGAAATGAAAAATCCCAAATGAAACCCAACTGCCTGACTCTTGCCAAGGGCGGAACCAGACTTGGACGTCATGCTTTTCTGCCATGGTGAGCACATGAAAGCGCGCCATAAAAACTGGCTGCTGAGGTTACAGTTCAGGCCACCTAAGAAATGTGGCCATTTCAGAGGGTCTGCAGTGTCCACGGGATGTCTGTGGAGAGGTAACAAACTGCCCTTGGCTGGTGCTGCGTCGGCCACGGCCAGGCACTCCCAGAAGCTCCTGGGGCCAGGTGCTGTGCAGACACACAACTCTTACATGGCTGGGGGCTGCAGAAGCCGGCTGGGTCCAGAGTCCAGACTGCCGTCGCGGGTGGAGACCTCATGTAGCGCCTTTTTTGGTTTTTGATTTTTTGGATCCCGCCAGCAGACCCTAGGTCCAGAATGACATCAGAACACAGGTTGGGTCACGTGCCCTGACCACCGACTGTCCTTGATTTGCACTCTCTGCAGAGAACAGAAGATTGCAGGATGGCCAAGTTCATTCCCTCCCAACTCCATGAGGAGGGTGATGCTGGAGAATGAGATCAAGAAATGGACGAAGTGAGGCTTCCAGAAGCCTCAGTGGGGTGGGAAACTGAAGCCTGGTCTGCAGGGCCTCTGGAAAAGACGACGTCATTCCCATAGTACAGGGGAGAAGGAGAGAGAGACTGACCTGGAGTGGGCTCCCAGACCGCGCCCAGGACCCTGCCTGAACCCTGACAACCCAAACAAGGTTGGGTGACGTGGAGGTTCCGCAGGGCCTTGCTCAACACCTGCCTCCAGGAATTCCTCACAGCACGTACCATGCTTGGCCAGATGTGCCTGCGGCTCTGAGTTCCTGTGCTCCTGAGCTCTGCTCTTTCCTGGAGCCCGGAAACAAAAGTAGCATCCTTCACAGTCCTTGCCCTAAGCCTGGCACCTCTGTGTGCCAAGAAGCAAGAGGCCCAGTCTCACTGGATTGTAATGGGGTGTGCCTGCATGTTCTGTAGTCCTGCTGGAGGGACCAGAAGCGGCGGGAAGGGCAGCAGAGATGTCAGGGCTTTCCTGAATTTGGCTAAGTGGGGAGGATTATGGACACGCTGCCTGCTTGGTGGGTGGGTTCATGACCTGCCATTGGCATGAAGAGGGTAGTGAGGAGCAGGTGATAAAGAGAACAATGAGGGGGACACAGTATGCAAGTCCAGAGTGGTCCAGATGAGACAGGACCCTTGGAGCCACTGGGTCCCGCACCAAGGAAGTGGTCCAATTGCTTCGCTGTGCTCTCCCGTAAGGAGCACTGGTCCCTCCTGATCCCAATGCAGACACTTTATTCCTGAGGGAGAATCTATCTTACGGTTTTACATTCATGTTTTATGTTTCTGGCTTTTCAGCTTCATGTTCTGAGTGAACAGAGATCAAGCCCACATTTACGGTGATCAGCCAGCCAGCAGGTACCTGGGAGCAGCTCGCTCTCTGGTGGCCAGAAGGGCAGGTGAAATTAGAATCCTGGGAAGGGGCTTGCACGATCATCCGACGGACGGGTCATCTGACCACCATCTTGGCCGCCCTGCAGATCCCCTTAAAGCCAACACGCTTGCCCCAACTCCAGAAGAAAAGGGTTAGGACCAACAGTCACCATTATATTCCTTCCACGTTGGGGCATGAATGACTCAATGGGAATTACAGTCCCATGGTCCCACGACCACATCTGTAGGCCTGCTATCTGGTCCCAGGTGATACAGGGGAAGTGATTCTCTTGTTTCACCTGGGAGCGTTAGACCTCAACCCAGTCCTTTGCCCACTTGTGGATGTCTAGTGGCCAGCCCACTGGTCTTCCTGCCCCAGCCCCAATCCAGCCCCAGGCAGGCAGTGGTGCCAGCCTCCTGCCCTCACCTGCTTAGAGACTTTGAGCCACGTCTTTTTGAGCCGGAAGATGGCACTGCGGTTCATGGATGAGGTGATCTCCAGCACGGCATTGTAGTTGTGGAGGCAGCGGCATATGTCCGCCACGGCCACCCACTTCTCAATGGCGCTCACCCTCGCGTTGATGTCCTCGTTGCGGATGATTTCGGAAGCAATCAGGTTACTGATCTTTAAGCCAATGCAGTAAGACAGGAAAAAAGAGGAGTAAGTATCGTAAAGATAAATGATCACTATTTGCAGATACGATTGCCTGTGTGAAAATACAAGAAGGCATTGGAAAACTGCAGGAACAATAGCAGAGCTTGCTGCTTGCTAAAGGTTCAACACACAAAAAGGAAAAGTTCTTATATACATGAGCGATAATCGGTTAGAAAATGTAACAAAAATACAACCTTCCAAATAGCAATGGGGATTTGTAAATACCTAGGAACTTAATGAGAACTAAGTTGGATGGAAAAAACAGGTCATCAAAGGATATAAAAGGCTGGAATAACACAGAAAGAGATCAAATTCCCAAATAGGAATATAATTTTTCTGAAAACAAATACATGTGTTTAATGTAATCCAATAAAACACTCAGGCCAGGCATGGTGGCTCACGCCTGTAACCTCAGCACTTTTGGAGGCCGAGGTGGGCGGATAATTTGAGGTCAGGAGTTCGAGACCAGCCTGACCAACATGGTGAAACCCTGTCTCTACAAAAAATACAGAAAACATTAGCTGGGTGTGGTGGCGCATGCCTGCAGTCCCAGCTACTTGAGAAGCTGAGGCAGGAGAATCCTTGAACCAGGGAGGCGGACATTGCAGTGAGACGAGATCATGCCACCGCACTCCAGCCTAAGCGACAGAGCGAGACTCCATCTCAACCAAAAAAAAAAAAAAAAAAAACCGCTCACAGGAATTTTCTCTAGAAAAGTAATTCTAGACAAAGTAATTCTAAAGTTCACCTAGAAGAATAAACAGTTAAAAGGAGCTGAGCTCTGAGGGGATTCCCAGTCACACAACTAGAGCTTAGACAGGACACACTTTGAAACACTGCTGGTCTCACATACACAGCAGAAGGTGACATCTTCAGGGACTCCACTTGGCCAACCATGACATGTGCACAAACGAATCAAGTGCAGGGTGGACCTGGAACAGCGCAGCAGGGCTGGGAAGCTGGGCTAGAACATCAGGAATTAGAATCGCAAGGAGCTGGAACAGCAGAAGGCACCGGGCTTTCCAGTACATTCCTTTGCAACTTTCTCATTCTTTTTTTTTTTTCCTTTGAGACAGAGTCTCATTCTGTCACCCAGGCTGGAGTGCAGTGGCGCCATCTCAGCTCAGTGCAACCTCTGCTTCCTGGGTTCAGGCGATTCTCCTGCCACAACCTCTGGAGTAGCTGGGATCACAGGCTGCCACCACGCCTGACTCATTCTTGTATTTTTAGTAGAGATGGGGTTTCACCATGTTGGCCAGGCTGCTCTCAAACTCCTGACCTCAAGTGATCTGCCTGCCTTGGCCTCCCAAAGTGTTGGGATTACAGGCGTGAGCCACTGTGCCCGGCCTTTGTGACTCTTTAATTATTTTAAAATAAAAAGTTAAAGAAGACTACTACTTTTTTAAAAAGGCGATAAAAGGACATTTACAGATGAACTAAAAATTAAAGGGCTTTACTGCCAAGAAGCCTTCCCAAAAGCAATTTCTAAAGGATGCTTATCAAAAAGAATGAATTGTAAAACTACTTAAGAATGGAACTACCAGTTAAAAGAATCAGGAAGGAATAATAGCATAAAATAGAACACGTATTATACCTCTTAATTAAGTAGTTAAAATTTTTTTCCATCAAGAGAACATGGAAGTTAAAAACAGTTTTATATAAAAGTTACACTAACTTTAGAAATAAATAGATTAGTCGAATCTTCCAGAGAAGAGCCATAAAAGGAATATCTGCCATTTTATTCTATGAAGCCAGTATTGCCTTGATACTGACACGAGAGATGGGTAATACGAGAAAGGAAATTTACACACCCGTTTATTTAATATACCATGACTGCACTGGGTTTGTTCCTGGAATGCAAGGATGTTTGAATGTTGGGAAAAAAGTATAATTGTCATTTACTGTATCAACAGATTAAGAGAGAAAAACCACGTGACCATCTCCATGGATGCAGAAAGAAATATTTGATAAAATTCTATATTTATCCATGGTTAAATCCATTAGCATTCAAGAAATAAAAGACAATTAAAAAAAAACCTGGTAATGAAACAAACATTCCACATGGGGAAATATTAGAAGCATCTCCTTTAAAACCAAGAAGGTGGCCGGGTGCGGTGGCTCACACCTGTAATCCCAGCACTTTGGGAGCAGAGGTGGGTGGATCACCCGAGGTCAGTAGTTTGAGACCAGCCTGGGCAACACAGCGAAACTCCGTCTCTACTAAAACTACAAAAATGACCTGGGCGCAGTGGTGTGCACGTGTAACCCCAGCTACTCAGGAGGCTGAGGCACGATAATTGCTTGAACCTGGGAGGTGGAGGTTGCAGTGTGCTGAGATCGTACCATTGCACTCCAGCCTGGGCGACAGAGGGAGGCTCTGTCTCAAAAAAACAGAAAGCCAAAAAAAAAAAAAGGCAAAAAAACCCAGAAAAAACACAAAAAAACCCAAGAAGGAGACACAGGATCACTATGTCCATCCCACACTGTCCTGGACAGACGGGACTACGGTGAGGCAGGCGCGGTGTGGGGCGCAAGCACAGGAGGGTAAGTAACTCCTTACGTTTTCCTCCCTGGCATCCTTGCTTACCTTGCCCCAGCAGCGCAGCTTGGCCACGGTCCTGATGATCCTGGCCAGTGCCAGCGAAAAGGACAAAGAAATTAAAGGCAAAAGGACCAGAAAACAGCAAACAGGACTGTGCTAGGGAATGACGAGGAAAATCGCTGTCCCGCCAGCGACATCCTGTGTATCAGGACTGAACAGTTCACTTGGGAAGAGGTGGCCAAATGCAGGCATTTACGAGCGCAGGCTCTGAGGCAGACCGCGTGTGTTCCCAACTGTGCTCTCTTGCTGCGTAATGTTGGGATGAAGTGTCCCCTCCCTGAGCCTCGGTTTCTTCCTCCACAAAGTGGGAATGCCAGGGTTGAGAGAGATGGTGCATCTGAGGCACGTCCTTAGCACGGCGTCTAGTGTGTGGTGATCACTCAGTGAATGCTCATTTCATACGCCGGTCTTTCAGTTGCTCGACTCCCGGGCGCACAGCGGGACAGGGGAAGGGAGGGGACAGGGATTTGCTGCCTGGTGCTATAACGTGCGGTCAGATCAGGCCTCTGTCAGGCATGTTTCCTGAGGCCTGGTCTCTGTCCCTCTTTCCCTCCTGAGAGGCACACGGGTCTCCTTTCTGCCGCTGTGGTCATTCATTGTAGGACCCACTGGGTGCCCAGGCCTAGGAGGCCCCAGGGGTTCCTCCCCTGAGCTGCAATCCCCGGGCTTTTCTTGTTTCCTCCAGGCTGCTGAGGACCCTCTCGGGATATGGCGTGCGGGCCAGGGGGCATCCCTGGCTGGGGTTGGCGCGACGCAGCCCGGCCGAGGCGTCAGGACAAGTGGAGTCATGCGCTGTCACCACCGGCCCTCAAAGGCTCTTTCCTTGTGTTGATGATTAAACTCGGAAGCATGAGGATGCTGAGTGCAAATGTTCTCAGGGCTGTCACGAGGCTGGGAGTGGACCCGTCTCTGTGGTTTAGAAGTTGGAGCTTGCGCCAATGTGGGGAAATTGCTGGCAGGGATTTTTCTTTTTTCTTCTCACACAGCCGACTTGCACTGTGCAGCAAGGAGGCCGTGAGTTACCGCACACTGGTTGGGGCCTCAGCACTTGCCCTTCCAGAGCCTTGGTTTCTGCCTACCTAAAATGTGAGGACAGCCCCCGTCTCTTTTTTTTTTTTTTTTGAGATGGAGTTTTGCTCTTGTCGCCCAGGCTGGAGGGCAGTGGCACGATCTTGGCTCACCAGAACCTCCACCTCCCAGGTTCAAGGGATTCTCCTGCCTCAGCCTCCCGAGTAGCTGGGATGACAGGCATGCACCACCATGCCCGGCTAATTTTGTATTTTTAGTAGAGACGGGGTTGCGCCACGTTGGACAAGCTGGTTTTGAACTCCTGACCTCAAGTGATCCACCCGCCTCAGCCTCCCAAAGTGCTGGGATTATAGGCGTCAGCCACCGAGCCCAGCCTAGCCCCCATCTTTTAGTTGATGTGAGCTTTCAATGAAATTACTATGCACAAAAAGCTCAGTGCCAGGCACAAGGTAGGTACCCCAGTTAGGGGGCACTGGATATTTTTATCAAAGAACATTGCAAATGCTCCCTGTGGACATGAACCGTGCTTCAAAAGGCTCTGGACCTGACTGGCCCCCAGTTCTCTGCTGCTCCCACACTTCTCTGAGAAGGGATTCTGGGAGCTGGGGGTGTGAGATGGACCCGTCTGAACTCAGTGTGCTGGTCAGAGCCAGTCCAGGCCCTTTGAGCTGCTTATGCCAGGCCAGTTTGCGGACCCAGTGCTTGGTCCCATCTCAACAGCTGGGGCTGGGGGGTCTAGAGGAGGGGCCTGGAGGAGCTGGATATTAGCCCATCCTGATCCCAGCCAAGGACCTTCAGGAGCCTTAGTCTTGCTTAGCACTGTGGCCTAACATTAAAGAGAATTCTCTTTAAAGTCATCCCAAAACAGCATCTTAGCACAAAGAAAGGCAAGAAGAGGGACAGTGAGTAGGACATCTCTTCCCGGGTAGCTGAAACAGCCAAAACATTAGGAGATTCCGAGGGTTCTGGATAACGTATGAATTCGAGGGAAGCTGTCTGCCACTGTCTACCCAAACACTGCCCATTGCTAATACCGAGACGAGGTTAAATAACAGGAAGCAAAGCAAGGTCTTCACTCCTTTCCTTCTAATCCTTCATTCATTTCTGTTCCCTTTGCTGCAGATTCTCCAAAAACCCTGCTCTGAGAAGGAACCTGTCAGGAATCACAAATCCTGGCTGAGGGCTTACGGCAAGCTAGTGCTGGGCTGAGTGTCTTAACACGATCTCCGCAAAGGTCCTCACGGGATGACCTTTCCATGGTCAGCCCCACTTAACAGGAGAGGAAACTGAGACCGAGGTAGGCAGCAGCCTCAGGCCACAGGGGCCACAGGGGCCACACGGGCCACACGGTGAAGCCCGGCAGGGCGGGGGAGGACCAGGAGTCTGCTTCCAGCCGGGTGTGCAGCCCCCTCTCTACCCAGCCTCTTGAGGGTCTTGCCAAAGAAAAACCCCAGTGAGAGCGGCGCTCCATCCAAACTCACATCATTGAAGTGCTTGGTGGTCCTCATGATGTAAGGGGTCCTTTCATTCTTTTCCACTTTCATCCAGCCTTGTCCGAAGAACTCCCTGTGGGAAGGAAGGGGAAACCCAGGCGGGGCAGAGGTGAGATTTTCCTCTCTGATTTCATTGCTCCGTGCTTTTTATTTTATCGTATTTTGGCTTTTTGAGGATGTCATGTCTGAGCCCCGGAGGGAAGGAACCCTGGGCTCAAATCCAGCTCTGACTTGTAGCAGCTGTGTGGCCTCAGGCAAAGCCTTTATGGCGCAGGGCTTTAGTTTCCTCATCTGTAAAATGGGAATAATGGCAATTGTTTCCTCACAGAGTTACTGGGAGGCTGTGGGAAGGCACGTGATAACTTGTGAGGTGTGGCGGACAGAAGGTTCTGCTATGAATCTTATCTTCTGCCAGAAGAACCCACATTTCAGTCACTGCAGTGGCTGATGTATAGTATGAGGGAGAAAAAACCACAAAAAACGGGGCGGATAAAAGGCTTAACAAGCCTGAAAGCCAGGCCACAGGCTCCCGACACCACAAAGTGACAGGAAGAGGGGACCTCGGCAGAGTCCTGCGGGCAGAAGGGGCCGGGGAGGTGACCGCCTCTGAAAACATATCCCGCTTCTCCTCCTAGAGGGACAGGCCCGGAATATCGGCTGCTTCTACGTCCGGGAGATGTGACAGGTCTCCGAAGTGCCAGCCCTCTCTACTTATGTGAGGCAGCGCCCACGCTGGGGAGGGCCGCGAGACTGCCAGGTGGGGCTGAGGTCGAAAGCCCCGCAGTGATGGAAACCAGGAGAGCCCAATTTTGGGAAAGCACCCTGGGAGCACTGTCAGGAATGCAGAGACATATTTTTACAAGGATGTTTACGGCAGCAATAAATATAAAAGTGAAGACTGAAAACAGCCTCAGGGCTTAGTAACACGCTGTGAGAGAATGCTGCGTACTTATTAAAAATAGTGTAATTAAAATTACATGCTGGCATAGCGTCGGATAAGGAAGAGGTCTACAAAATTATATAAGCAGAATAATTGTGACGGACGCCAGGGAGGACTGAGGCCAGAGCAGGCGACAGCAGGCCTTGGGACTTCTTCAAAGTCCACACCTGTCCCCTACGTCAGCTCCTGAGGTCACTGGACCCACACACGCGCCCACACCATGTCTGTGTGCGCACTTCCCGCAGGTGCGTGTGAGCGCACACACGGACACAAGCTCTTTCCTAGATGCTCTCTAGGAGCTCTGAGTTAGAGACGCTTCCAGAAAAGTGTGTACGTGTGCCGCTGAGAGGTAAGGAGAGAACTTAGGGGGCAAGAACAGGACAGGGCTTCTCCCTCATTCTGCCGACCCAGGCACTGCTGTTTCAAGCTGTGGAGGGTCCGTGCAGCTCTGGAAATTCACTGCACGTGCTTCCGGGGTGCTGTCCAAGGCAGTGCCCGGGGAAGCGGAGGGCGGCAGGGTGGTGCCTGCAACACTTACTCATAAGGAATCTTCTTGAAGACGAGGTGGTCCAGCAGGGTCAGCTGCTCCGCGATCTCCAGGGCCGAGTGGTTTTCAAAGGGCTCAGCCTTCACGCCTTCAGCCTAGTTTTGGGTTAGGAGAGCACGGTTTCGAGTTAGGCCCACCTCCTGGATTCTCAGCTGCCTCGAATCTGGTGGGCGGGTGGACGCAGGGTGATGAGGGGAGATGGAGGGAAGGGGATAGAGGGAGATGGCCCCGCCCTGTTGTGCCAGTGTGTGCAGGCCAGTGCTCAGACCGCCCTTACCCACCCTGCCAGGGAGCGACCAGTACCCCAGCACAGCCATGTTACAGCAGAGGCCTCCAGAGGTGAGCCATGGGCCCAAGCTGCAAAGCTGGAAGCGGGTGACTAGGGCTGGAGCCTAGGTTGTCTGACTCCAGGCTGTGCCTGGCCACTCCCTTCAGGGTCCGCCTGAGCCCACGACGGGCTCTATACAATTTCCTTTTGAAACTACAGGTGTGGCCTCCCAGGTGTGATTAGCTCCTGGGTCGGTCCTGTGCCCAGAAGGCAGCTGTTTCGCCTCAGTCCTGGCTTTAGTCCGTGCCTCTGGCCCCCAGGGGCCACCCTCGGACACCATCATTAAGGGTGTCCATGACTTGGGCCCTTTGATCAGAGAAAATCCCCAGAGAAACGTTAGCCAGGGGACAGTGGTGGCCACAGCAGGAGGGGATGAGAGGTGGGCATGGGGAGGCCAGTGAATTGGGCACAATAATGGAAGGTCTGCTGGATCCGAGTGCGGGGTGCTGGAGGGCGCTGGGGAAAGGGACCACTGTGTTCGTCTTGGGGGGAGCCTGTGTTCACCAGGGGACGAGTTAGGACAAGAATCTCCCCGTCACCACCTCAGGCCCGTCTGTGCCACACAAGAGGAGAGGGTCAAACCCTTGGGCAGCAGGTGCTCCGGGATGATGGCCTCGCGCGCCTCATGACGTCGCTTTCTCATGCTCACTTCAGCCTGCCCAGAAGTCCTGGGGGCCGGGCTGAGCCCCCACAGGCAGCCCACCTGCTGCTTCCCAGGAGGGAGGCCGTCCCTCCTAGACTAAGTGTCTCCCTTCCTCCATTTCCTCTGCCGACGTGCTCTGAGGTCTGCGCCAAGGCCCTCGCTGCACACCGAGATAGGAAAGCAGGAAACGCAGTCCTGATCTCAGGGACCCCAGCCTGAGGGGTTCCGGGTCACGCGAAAAGCAGGGACTGTGGGGGAGAAACAGCTTCTGTGTGTGTGTGTGTGTGCTGTGTGGTGTGTGGGTGGTGTGTACAGGGTGTCTGTGATGTGCAGTGTGTGCATGTGTATGTGGGGTGTGTGTGTGGTGTGTGTGTGTGTGTGGTGTGTTCCTGTGGGTGATGTGTGTATGTGCTTTGGTATGTGTACATGGTGTGTATGTGTGGTATCTGAGTGTATGTGTGTGGTGTGTACTTGTGTGGGTAATATATGTGTGTGTATGTGGTGTGTGTGGTATATGTGTGTGGTGTGGTGTGTGTGGTATGTGTGTGGTGTGGCATCTGTGTGGTATGTGTGGGGGGTGTGTGTGCGTGCATGTGTGGTATCTGTGGTGTGTGTGTGGTGTGTGCCTGTGTAGGTGGCATGTGTGTGAATGGTGTGGTGTGTGTGATGTGTGTGGTGTGTATGTGGTGTGTGAGTGCTGTGTGTGTGGAGTGTGTGTGATGTGCTGTGTGGTGTGATTTGTGTGGTGTGCGGTTGGGAGGTGTGTGTGATGTGATATGTGTGTTTGCTAGGTGTGTGTAGTGTCTGTGTGTGTGTGTGGTGTGTGTAGTATACGTAAGTGGTGTGGTGTATGTGTGTGGTGGGTGTGTCTGCTGGGTGTGTGTGGTGTGGTGTGTGTAGTATGTTATGTGTGTGTGGGGGGTGTGTGCGTGTGGTGTGTGCCTGTGTGGGTAATGTATGCGTGTGTATGCAGTATGTGTAGTGTGGTGTATGTGTGTGGTGTGTGTGGGGTGTTTGTGTAGTGTGTGTGTGGTATGTGTGGTGTATGTGGGGTGTGTATGTGTGGTGTGGGGTGTGAGGTGTTTGTGTAGTGTGTGTGTGTGTGTGTGTGGTGTGTAGTGTGTGTGGGGTGTGGGGTGTGTGTGTGTGTGTGTGTGTGTGGTGTGTAGTGTGTGTGGGGTGTGGGGTGTTTAGTGTGTGTGTGTGTGTGGGGTGTGTAGTGTGTGTGGGGCGTGGGGTGTTTGTGTCGTGTGTGAGTGTGTGTGGGGTGTGGGGTGTTTGTGGAGTGTGTGTGTGGTATGTGTGGTGTGTGGTGTGTGGTGTTTGTGTAGTGTGTGTGTGTGTGGTGTGTGGTGTGTGGTGTTTGTGTAGTGTGTGAGTGTGTGTGTGTGGGGTGTGTGGGGTGTGTGTGGTTTGGG
>CAUYLG010045796.1:0-57021 GCA_963573385.1 Cacajao melanocephalus | reverse complement strand
TTTGTTTGTGTCCTTTCCTATTTCCTTGAGCAGTGGTTTGTAGTTCTCCTCGAAGAGGTCTTTCAGATCCATTGTAAGTTGTATTCCTAGGTATTTTATTCTCTTTGTAGCAGCTGTGAATGGGAGTTCACTCATGATTTGGCTCTCTATTTGTACACTGTTGGAGTATAGAAATGCTTGTGATTTTTGTGCATTGATTTCGTATCCTGAAACTTTGTTGAAGTCGCTGAACAGCTTAAGAAGATTTTGGGCTGAGATGATGGGGTAGTCTAAATATACAATCATGTCATCTGCAAACAGAGACAATTTGACTTCCTCTCTTCCGATCTGAATATCCTTTATTTCTTTATCTTGCTTGATTGCCCTGGCCAGAACTTCCAATACTATGTTGAATGGGAGGGGTGAGAGAGGGAATCCTTGTCTTGTGCCAGTTTTCAGAGGAAATGCTTCCAGCTTTTACTCATTCAGTATGATATTGGCTGTGGGTTTGTCGTAAGTAGCTCTTAAATATTTTGAGATATGTTCCACCAATTCCTAGTTTATTCA
This sequence comes from Cacajao melanocephalus, assembly GCA_963573385.1. NCBI lineage: Eukaryota > Metazoa > Chordata > Mammalia > Primates > Pitheciidae > Cacajao > Cacajao melanocephalus. Next base: position 56,475 of record CAUYLG010045796.1, on the reverse strand, counting down.
GATTTTTTAGCATGACGGGGTGTTGAATTTTATCAAAGGCCTTTTCTGCATCTATTGAGATAATCATGTGGTTTTTGTCACTGGTTCTGTTTATATGATGGAGTTTGTTTATTGATTTGTGTATGTTGAACCAGCCTTGCATCCCAGGGATAAAGCCGACTTGATCGTGGTGCATAAGCTTTTTGATGTGCTGCTGGACTCGCTTTGCAGTATTTTACTAAGGATTTTTGCATGGATATTCATCAGGGATATTGGCCTGATATTTTCTTTTTTTTGTTGTGCCTCTGCTAGGTTTTGGTATCAGGATGACTCTGGCCTCATTAAGTGAGTTAGGGAAGAGTCCCTCTTTTTCTACTATTTGCAATAGTTTAAGAAGAAATGGTACCAGCTCCTATTTGTACCTCTGGTAGAATTTGGCTGTGACTCTGTCTGGTCCTGGGCTTTTTTTGGTTGGTAGACTATTAATTACTGCCCATATTCACAACTTGTTATGGGCCTATTCAGGGATTTAACTTCTTCCTGGTCTAGTCTCGGGAGGGTGTATGTGTTCAGAAATTCTTCTATTTCTTCTAGATTTTCTAGTTTATTTGTGGGAAAGTGTTTATAGTATTCTCTGCTGGTAGTTTGTATTTCTGTGGGATCAATGGTGATATCCCCTTTATCACTTTTTAGTGTGTCTATTTGATTCTCCTCACTTTTCTTATTTATTAGTCTGGCTAGTGGTCTATTTTGTTAATCTTTTTTAAAAAACCAGCTCCTGGATTCATTGATTTTTTTTTAAGGGTTTTCGTTTCTCTATCTCCTTCAGTTCTGCCCTGATCTTAGTCATTTCTTGTCTTCTGCTAGCTTTTGAATTTGTTTCCTCTCGCTTCTCTAGTTCTTTTCATTGCGGTTTTAGGGTGCCAATTTTAGATCTTTCCTGCTTTGTCTTGTGGGCACTTAGTGCTATAAATTTCTCTCTAACCACTGCTTTAGCTGTGTACTCAGAGATTCTGGTACGTTGTGTCTTTGTTCTCATTGGTTTCAAAGAACTTTATTTCTGCCTTAATTTTGTTATTTACCCAGTAGTCATTCAAGAGGGCAGGTTGTACAGTTTCCATGTAGTTGTGTGGTTTTGAGTGAGTTTCTTAATCCTGAGTTCTAATTTGATTGCTCTGTGGTCTGAGAGACTGTTATGATTTCCATTCTTTTGCATTTGCTGAGGAGTGTTTTACTTCCAATTATATGGTCAATTTTAGAGTAACTATCATGTTTTGCTGAGAGGAATGTATATTCCATTGATTTGGGGTGGAGATTTCTGTAGATGTCTATTAGGTCCACTTGGTCGAGAGCTGAGTTCAAGTCCTCAATACCCTTGTTAATTTTCTGTCTCATTGATCTAATATTGACAGTGGGGTGTTAAAGCCTCCTACCATTATTGTGTGGGAGTCTAAGTCTCTTTGTAGGTCTCTAAGAACTTGCTTTAAGAATCTGGGTGCTCCTGTATTGGGTACATATATGTTTAGGATAGTTAGCTCTTCTTGTTGCATTGATCCCTTTACCATTATGTAATGCCCTTGTCTTTTTTGATCTTTGTTGGTTGAAAGTCTGTTTTATCAGAGACTAGGACTACAACCCCTGATTTTTTTTCTTTCCATTTGCTTGGTAAATATTCCTCCATCCCTTTATGTTGAGCCTATATGTGTCTTTATATGTGAGATGGGTCTCCTAATACAGCACACCAATGGATCTTGACTCTTTATCCAATTTGCCAGTCTGAGTCTTTAGCTCATTTACATTTAAGGTTAATATTGTTATGTGTGAATTTAATTCTTTCATTATGATGCTTGCTGGTTATTTTGACCACTGGTTGATGAAGCTTCTTCATAGGGTCAATGGTCTTTACAATTTGGTATGTTTTTGCAGTAGCTGGTACTGGTTTTTCCTTTCCATATTTAGTGCTTCTTTCAGGAGCTCTTGTAAGGCATGCCTAGTGGTGACAAAATCTCTCAGTATTTGCATGTCTGTAAAGGATTTTATTTCTCCTTCACTTATGAAGCTTAGTGTGGCTGGATATGAAATTCTGGGTTGAAAATCCTTTAAGGATGTTGAATAGTGGACCCCACTCTCTTCCAGCTGGTAGGTTTTCTACAGAGAGATCCGCTCTTGGTCTGATGGGCTTCCCTTTGTGGGTAACCCGACCTTTATCTCTGGATGCCCTTAACATTTTTTTTTTATTTCAACCTTGGTGAATCTGATGATTATATGTCTTGGGGTTGCTCTTCCTGAGGAGTATCTTTGTGGTGTTCTATTTCCTGAAGTTGAATGTTGGCCCGTCTTGCTAGGTTTGTGAGATACTCCTGGATAATATCCTGAAGAATGTTTTCCAACTTGGTTCCATTCTCCCTGTCACTTTCAGGTACACCAATCAAATGTAGGTTTGGTTTTTTCACACAGTCCCATATCTCTTGGAGGTTTTGTTCATTCCTTTTCATTCTTTTATCTCTAATCTTGTCTTCATGCTTTATTTCATTAAGTTGATCTTCAATCTCTGATATCCTTTATTCTGCTTGATCGATTCAGCTATTGATACTTGTGTATGCTTCATGAAGTGCTCGTGCTGTTTTTCAGCTCCATCAGGTCATTTATGTTCTTCTCTAAACTGGTTATTCTAGTTAGAAATTCCTCTAACCTTTTTTTCTTAGCTTCCTTGCATTGGGTTAGAACATGATCCTTTTGTTCAGAGGATTTTATTACCTTCCTTCTGAAGCCTACTTCTGTTAATTCATCAAACGCATTCTCCATCCAGTTTTTCTCCCTTGCTGGCAAGGAGTTGTGACCCTTTGGAGGAGAAGAGGCATTCCGGTTTCTTTTCAATTTTCAGCCTTTCACGCTGGTTTTTCCTCATCTTCACAGATTTATCTAGCTTTGGCCTTTGATGTTGGTGACCTTTGGATGGGGTTTTCGTGTAGACATCCTTTTTGCTGATCTTGATGTCATTCCTTTCCATTAGTTTTCCTTCTAACAGTCAGACCCCTCTGCTGCAGGTCTGCTAGAGTGTGCTGGAGGTCCACTCCAGACCCTGTTTGCCTAGGTATCACCAGCAAAGGCTAAAGAACAGCAAAGATTGTTGCCTGTTCCTTCTTCTAGAAGCTTTGCCTCAGGTGAACAGTGGCCAGATCCCAGCCAGAGCTCTCTTGTATGAGATGTCTATAGACCCCTGCTAGGAGGTGTCTCCTAGTCATTCAGCAGGCATGTGGGTCAGGGACTCACTGGAGGAGGCAGTCTGTCCCTTAGCAGAGCTCAAGTGCTATGCTAAGGAGATCCACTGCTCTCTTCAGAGCCAGCAGGCAGGAAAGTTTAAGTCTGCTGAAGCTGTGCACACAGCCACCCCTTCCCCTAGGTGCTCTGTTACAGGGAGATGGGAGTTTGAGCTATAAGCCCCTGACTGGGGCTGCTGCCTTTTCTTTCAAAGATGGCCTGCCTAGAGAGGCGGACTCTAGAGAGGTAATCTGGCTACAGTGGCTTTGCTGACCTCAGTGTGCTCCTCCCAGTTTTAACTTCCCAGCGATTTTGTTTACACTGTGACGGGAAAATCACCTACTCAAGCCTCAGTAATGGTGGACGCCCCTCCTCCCACCAAGCTTGAGCATCCCAGGTCGACTTCAGACTGCTGTGCTGACAGCAAGAATTTCAAGCCAGTGGATCTTAGCTTGCTGGGCTCCATGGGGGTGGGATCCACTGAGCTAGACCACTTGGCTCACTGGCTTCAGACCCCTTTCCAGCAGAGTGAATGGTTCTGTCTTGTTGGCATTCCAGGCACCACTGGGGTATGAAAAAAAAACCTCCTGCAGCTAGCTCAGTGTCTGCCCAAACAGCCACCCAGTTTTCTGCTTGAAATCAGGCCCTGGTGGTGTAGGCACTTGAGGGAATCTCCTGGTCTGGAGGTAGCAAAGACCATGAGAAAAGCATGGTATCTGGGCCAGAATGCACCATTTCTTATGACATAGTCCCTCACAGCTTCCCTTGGCTAGGGGAGGGAGTTCCTTGATCTCTTGTGCTTCCTGGGTGAGGCGACACCCCACCCTGCTTCTGTTCACCCTCCATGGGCTGCACCCACTGTCTAACCATTCCCAATAAGATGAGCTAGGTACCTCAGTTGGAAATGCAGCAATCACCCGCCTACTGCATTGGTCTCACTGGGAGCTGCAGACCACAGCTGTTCCTATTCAGCCATCTTGCCAGCCATAAGCACAAACTTTCTTTAATAATGTGGGTAAATATTAGGTATGTCTTGCTATAAAATGTCAGGTGTGTTTTGGGTTGAAGTATCCTTTTAGAATGTGTTCTTCTAAAAGGATAACCTCAGTCGTGCCTCTTTGCCCTTGAACTTGCTGTTCACCTTGCCCAGAGAGTTGTCTTTTTCTTCTCAGCCTGGTAAATGCTTACCCAGACCTCAGGATGGCTCCAGCACCGGCTGCCCCAGGAAGCCTTCCTATACCTCACCCACAGCCCCAAGCCCCAGCTGCACACGAATACTCATTCAGTACAAATACATCCCATGTATTCACTATGCAAGGCATCTCACTGACATGACACAAGGCATATAAATACTAATGAGACAGTCCATCCCTCCAGGAGTCAAGGAGTATAGAGTGAAAAAGGCTGAGACGTAAATGGATAATGATATCTGTACTAAGTAGACTCTTACAAGCCTAGAAGGCTGCACAAGATGCTGAGCAAACAGGAAGGGAAGCCCTGGAGCCAGGCTGGTGAAAGGGCTGGAAGGTTGAGGAGAGCTTCCCAGGGGAAAACAGCAGCTGAGCTGGATCTTAAGGGAGAAGCAGGAATTAGCCAGACCAAATGGAGTATATTGGGGAAGGGAAAAGCCTAGATTTAAGATCTTGTCATTTGTTGTTATTCTTATTTATTTCATCTTCTCCTTTCAGCACACTGCCCCTATTTATCTTTTTGTTCCCTTAGTCAGGAACTTACCATTTACAAAGCTCTTCCCTCATATTTTTTAATGCCTTTCAGTTCAATAGCCTATGATTCTCTCTCTTTTTCTGTGTGTGTGTGTGTGTGTGTGTGTGTGTGAAATTTTGAATAGGCAATACACTGTATGATGTAAAATGTGGAAGATAAAAGAGTAGATGGTGAAAAGTAAGTTCACCTGCCACCCAGTTCCCTTTCCCAGAGGCAACCACAAGCACTAGTTTTCCAAGCCTTCTTTAAATAACCGTTTCTGGCTCTTTACAGGGATACTGGCTGGATCCATTTTCAACCTGCAACTTTTGCATCTGAGAAGACATTGGCTGCTTCCAGCTTCCAGGTGCTCATAGCATTTATGAGCACTAATTAGTACAAGCAAATGTATCCCACACGTCCTCAGACAAATCTCATCTCTCATAGCTTCATTCCCCACAAAGGGCTGACTTTAGACAAGCAAGGCAGGCTGGGGCTCGTCCAAAGGGGAAAACTGACACTTTGTAGGGCTGAAGAAGAGGAGACTCTGGGAAACATGACAGCTTTCTTCAATTATGCAAAGGGCTGTAATGGAGAAGAGAGATTAGAGTTGGTCTCTCTGATGTCAAAAGCAAAATGCAATGGATGGAAGGAAGCCATGAGCTTGCTCCATGAAGGCAGCTGCACTAACAGACACAGCTGCCTCAAATGAAGTGGAATCCCTGGTGGCCTCAGTCTAGGGCAATGTAGGAAACAAACACCAAGAAGCCATGAGACTAGATGACAGGATCAGTGCTTCTCACAGAAAAATATATACACCATTAATAAAATGTAATCTAATTTTAGGTAGCATAAAAATATCCCACTAATAAAATATAATTGGAGGTAGCATAAAAGTAACTTTTTATTTCAATGGTTAGTTTTATGCATATTTCTATATATAAAAATATATAACTAATAAGAATATCTAGCATTTTGTGCACATTTACCATGTGCTAGGCACTACCGTTAATATCTTACTTTTTTCATTTAATTCTCATAAAAACACTATGAGACAGAGATTATTATCATCTCCATTTTGCAGCCAGGGAAAGAGAGACACAAAGAAACGTAGTGACTTGCTCACAGTCACCACACCAGAAAGACGTAGAGCCAGGGTTTGAACCCAGGTAGTCTGGCTCGAGAGTCCTAGCTGCAACATTATCAAATCCAAACAGTATGCTTCAGATGAGACTAAGCCAAACACAGGATAGAATCCAGAGAAACATAATAATGGTAGTTGTTGAATATAGCAAAAAGCACGGCTATAGCACTCGAATCACTGATGTTTGAAGCATACTTGTCTAGATGTTTCAGTAAGGTCCCTTCTGCTCCATCTTATAGAATTATAACATAATCACTGAGAGCTCCTATAACTTATGCCATTCTATGATCATGGAGTACAAACCATCAGAAGTGGAGCTACACTGCCAAAATAAGGATGTTCCTGGGACAACACTGTGCTTTACAGTCTAATAAAAAGTTGCTATGTTGCATAGAAACTTTATTGCTATGTCCTCCAAAACACTGGAATGCAGGTGTGGACAAATGTAGCCAAGACCTTAACCGAGTATCACTGGGGCACCCCACATCCTGCATCCCCTCACCTTGGCCTCACACATCTGCACTATGGTGGAATACATCTGCCTTCTCACGCCCAAACTCCATTTAACATCAGAAAACACCCACATACGCTAAGTGGGAGCTTATGGGGGTCATGCCTGGGTCTCTAATTGCTACTCTTAGGGGCCCTTATCCCTATTGCTATTAATTATTTATTTTGGAATCACTTAGAATCACAAAGTTAGGGTATCTCAGAGTTTAGTGTTTTGTCCATGTTTCCCCAGGCATGGCTACCCCTCTATCTAAGAGGGAAAAAAAAAAAATCCCTCGTCTTTTCTTTTGAAATGCAAGGGAACATGTGGAATCCTAGAAAAAAAGACACACCCATGCTCAGTGCACACTTCTCCTTCAACACAACTTCAGATGCAAGCCTAACAACACAGAGAGTTAATACCTAATAACAAAGTAGCTCACCAAAATCGTGATGACTGCTATAATTAGAAAGTCAGAAATAATGACCATGTACCTGCAAGCCTGACACAAGCACAGAAGAGAAAATGCTACTGTGGAAATGAGCTTCATTACTCTGAGGTAGGCAATGCTTATCTTAATTCAATCATCTTTGCAAGTAAGTGAACCCCTAAATTCCTCCTGCTTTTCTTCCCCTTCAGCAGAACCAACATGATATCCTTTCTTTTTTTTTCTGAAGCCTGCCACACAGAACCAGGAGCAGGTGAAGAGCTGCTTCAAACAAATGAACAATGAGCCTGTCACCACCATCATCACAAGGAATTAAAAAGAAATTAAAACAAATGGATTCTATGAAGCACCCACAGTAAATGCTAATTACTTCCAAGTACATGCTTGGTTGTCGGGACTTCAACATCAATTACACTTTTCCTGGGAGGAAGGTGGAGGGGATGGTTCAAGTTAGCATACAATTTTATTTCTTATTCTTTAATCTTTCCAAATGATATGGGTCCTCCTTTACCCTTTGCCCTTGGCATTGACAATGCAATTCTAAATGTAAAGGATGCAACCAAAGGTTGCTTGCAATACCTCAAAGGACCAATTCTCTCTCAAAATATCTCTTGTTTTTCAGATTTTACAAGATCAATATGGGGTCTGCAGGCAGAATAATAATCAACAGCATTCCTTGATTAAGATGCCAAGAGGAAAACCAGATAGACGGGTCTTCTCAATTTGACATATTCACATTCTGTATTAGGCATGACTCTTTCTGTTCTCTCTACTTTCACTGTCCTACTTAAAACCTTTTGCCAGTGTTTCAACAGTTTCATTATGTTCATAAAATGCTATATTCTGAGACCCAAATACTATACAAGGCACCAGCAACATAAGGTTCAGAAGGATTTAATCCATTAAGAACTCAGACAATATACGATAGTCAACAGTTCAAACCAAGAGTGGACAGAGAGAAATGAGCAGTGTTGGGTTTTTTTGTTTGTTTGTTGTTTTTTCAGATGGAGTCTCACTCTGTCACCAGGCTGGAGTGCAGTAGCACGATCTCGGCTCACTGCAACCTCCACCTCCAGGTTCAACTGATTCTCCTGCCTCACCCTCCTGAGTAGCTGGGACTATGGGTGCGCACCACCACAGCCAACTAACATTTTATTTTCATTAGAGACAGGGTTTCACCATGTTGGCCAGCACCCAGAGCCTTCCTCAACCAGGATGGTCTAGATCTCTTGACCTCATGATCCACCTGCCTCAGCCTCCCAAAGTGCTAGGACTATAAGCGTGAGCCACTGCACCTGACCTTAGCAGTGTTTTATAGGGTCCCAGGATTAATCTGTTCTGCCAGGGAGACGGGTGGGAATAAACAGGTAGGGAAGGTTTCACAGAAGAGTGGCACTAGAGCTATGCTACTGGACGGCAACAGCAGGTAGAAAAGGTGTCTGGGACAAGGAGAAAAGCCTGAAAGAAAGTAGAAATGGCCAAGTGGGAAGATACTTTACTTAGAGTTTAGGACACAGGAAGTTAATCATGCCTTTGGGACTTCCGAGGAGAGAGAACAGTGAGGCAGTCTAGATGTCATGAGGGAGGTAAGAAGAGAAACGAACTGCCCAGAGGATAGCTGAGACGAAGGAAAGAGATGATAGCCCCAGGGAGTGGCATGGGAGAAGAAAGAAGTCCTAGAGCAGACCTCCAACCTGCCAAGCCCTACAAGCACTTCGAAGCCAAGGAAAAGCACCAGCTGCTCGTCACAGTCCACCTAATCCTAAACTGCTGTACCCGCAGCCATCATTCTGTATCTGAAGTGCTGAAGCAGCTTTGGTCTCAGTGGTAAGAATGAATGGTTTATCGTTCATAAACATCATGTACTTTGTAAGTCTGTGAGTACTTTATTTCCCCTTACTTATCAGGGAGTTTCTGGAGAGCACATTCCTGGAGAGCATTTTTACACTTCTGTCTGCTCAGAACATGATGATTTGCACATAGGCAACAGGCGTTTCCCCTTAGAACTCTCATACTTAATCCATAATTGAGGACCTGATCTACCCTCCCACACTCTTTCCTATCTCAGCACATGGCATTTACAACTTCATCTCTTTCCCTACTTAGACCAAAAAACTTGCAGTCCTTCTTAATGCCTCTCTTCCCCTCATACCTCATAGCTAATCCATCAGCAAGTCCCGTGGGCTCCGCCTGGAAAGTAAAATCAGATTTCAACCACTTCTCCTCACCTCCACCACTACCCCTTGACTCAGGTCTCTATAATCTGCTGCTTGCATTACTACTATGGCTTTTAAACTGCCTCCCTGCTCCCCTGCTGGGCCCCCTTTCATCTCTTCTCAGCAAAGCCCTTGAGTGATCCTTTCATAATTAAGTCAGATGACAGCACTATTCTGCTCAAAACCCTCCAGCCACTTCTCATCTCACAAAGTAAAAGCCAAAGTCCTAACAATGGCCTAAAAGGCCCTTTCTGGTATGGCCCCTACATCCCTCTGACCGCACTCCTCACCAGTCCTCTCTCCGCCAGCGACTCTGCCCAGATGCACTGGCCTCTGCTGTTCCGTGCCACACCAGGCACATTCCCTGGGGTTTGGAGACTCACTATTCCCTCTGTCGGGAATGCCCTTCCCCAACTGCCCTGTAAGCCTCACTTCCTCACTGCCTCCAGGTGGCCCAGTGTCACCCACCCTGTGAGACTCTCCCTGATGACTTATCAAAATGTCAACCCACTGCAATACATCCTCAGCCTTCCCTTCTAAAGGTTTTCCCATAGTCCTTATCACTAGCTTACATAGAGTTTACTTGTTTTCCTTGATTTTGATCTATTTTGTCCACTCCTATATCCTCAGTCCCTAAAACACTGCCTGGAATAATTAAGAATTAAGAACTCAATAAATATTCGTTGAATATTTATCAAATCAATAGCTATTTGCTCTCAGAAATACAGTGTTTAATATTCATCTTTAAAATTGATCCATACAAACATCTGTTGTAACCACTTCCTACTTATAAACCAGGGCCATCCAGAGCTAAAGATCAACAAAGGTAGTAAAATTGGTGTCTTCCTAAATTTGACCCCAGGAATTCATGGTTTCACACTTCACTGCTTCTCTGGAACCTAGCTTGGGCATTCACCAGCTGTCTAACCTTGGGAAAGGCACTCAGTGTCTCCAGGCTTCAATTTTCCCTTGTAAAGAATACTTACTCCCCCTAAATAAGAGGCGTATAAAAGTATAACAGGAGTTGCAGAACAGGCTTTCATAAACATTGACAATCAATGTCAGCTTCTTTTCCTTCCCTTTACCCACGGAGGTAACGCTCCCCAGCCACTCCTCCCTGATGACCTCTTGGTATCATTCAGTTACCAAGAACATTTTTTCATCTAGGTGAACACATACGTCTGTATTCTCGCCAAACTTTTTCACTAATGTTTACCAGATGATGCATAAAACAAAACAGAATCACTGCACAGCAAGATAAAAAGCAAAATATGAATGATGCTTTTCCTAAAACACCCAAATCAAATCTGTTATGATAAAGCTACCGTTCAGAAATTTATTTATTTACTTGGGGGGTTAATGACTGGAAGTCAAAATGATTGATGATAAATTTCAAAAAGTAGACCCTTTCCTTAAAAAAATTAACAGGTGGCAATTAATTTTTATACATACACATACACAAGTGAAGATTCTAACAAAATGATAAACTCTCCCAATAATTAATAAACTCTCCCAATAATTAGTAAACTCTCCCAATAATTGCAGTTAGTTTTCTCTATTTCCTGTATGCCAGAAAAATTTGTGGCTTGTCTCAAAAAATAAACAAAAAACATGTTTAATTTTGAAATAACTATACATTCATTCACAGGAAGTAACAAAAAATGCAGCAAGGTCCTACATACATTTTACCTAGCTTCTCCCAGTGAGAACACACCCTGCTTAACTACAGTAAAATATCAAAACAGAAAATTGCATTGGTACATCTACAAACTTGATTCAGATTTCACTAATTTCAAATGCACTCATTCCCATTCCCTGTCCCCAAGTGAATAGGTGTGTGTGTGCCTGTGTGCTCATGTGTGTAGATCTATGCAATTTTTATTGTGGTAAAGTACTCATAAAATTAAGCCATTAAGTGTACAGTTCAGTGGCATTAAGTACATTCACGCTGTTATACAAACATCACCACCATCCATCGCCAGAACTCAGTTCATCTTGCCAAACTGAAAATCTATACCCATTCCTCGCTCCGCCCAGCCCCCAGCAACCACCATTCTATTTTCCATCTCTATGAACTTGCCTAATGTAGGTACCTCATGTAAATAGAATCATACAACATTTGTCCATTTGTGACTGGTTAATTTCACTTTGCATAAGGTCCTTGAGGTTCATTCATACATTAGCATGGGTCAGAATTTCCTTCCATCATATGTATATACCACATTTTGTTTATCCCTCCATCCACCAATGGACATTTGGGCTGTTTCCACCTTTGCCTATAGTGAATTAATACTGCTATGAACATGAGTGTACAAATATCTATTTGAATCGCTGCTTTCCATTCAGATTATATATCCAGAAGTGAAGTATATACACAGAAGTGGAACTGCTAAATCATATAGCAGCCATTCCTAATTTTTTAGGAAACATCATATCATTTTCCACAGCAGTTACACTATTTCCCATTCCCACCAGCAATGTACAAGAGTTGCAATGTCCCCACATCCTCACTAACACTTGTTATTTCCCTAACTTTTTAGATAATTGCTATCCTAATGTATGTGAAGAAGTATCTCACTACAATTTTGATTTGCATTTTCCTAATGATGAGTGATGTTAAGCATCTCTTCAGTGCAATCTGATAACATGTTTAGAATCACGTAGCCATGGCCACAATCAAGATACTGAACTGCTCCATCACCACAAAGCTCCTGCCTCATCCTCCTACCCCTTAACAGCCACACCCTCCCCCATTCCAAACCCCTGGCAACCACTATCTGTTCTCCGTCTCTATAATTTTGTTACTTCAAAAACGTTATGTCAATAGAATCACATAGTATTTAGCCTTTTTATACTGGCATTCTTCAATCCACATAATTCCCTAGAGATTCATCCAAGTTGCTGCATGTATCAACAGCTCATTCCTTTTCATTGTTACATGGTGTTCCATGGTATAGATGTACCACAGTTTATCCACTCATTAAAGGATATTTTGGCAGTTTCCATTATTTTTCTATTCTGAATAAAGCTGCTATGAATATTTTTATGCAGGTTCATGTGTGAACAGAAGTCTTTATTTCTCTGGAATAAATACTGAACAGCACAAGTGCTGACTTATGTAGTTGGTACATTTTTAGCTTTATAGGAAAGTGCCAAACTGGATTCCAAGGTGGCTGTACTATTTTATATTACCACAGAAATATATCAGTGATCCAGAATTAATTTCTGATTTCTCAGCAGCATGTGGTATTCTATTTTTATTTTAGCCATTCTGATAGGTGTGCAGTGATATTTCACTGTGGTTTTAGTGTGCACCTCCCTAGTGGCTAAGGATATGAACAACTTTTCATGTCTTATTTGCCATCTGTATATCCCATTCACTGAAATGTCTGTAGAGTCTGCTCATGTGTTTGCCCATTTTCAAACTGGATTGTTTTATTACTGAGTATTGAGAGTTCTTTATATATTCTAGATACTGTCTAATTTTGGATATGTGGATTACAAACATTTTCTTCTAGTCTGTAGCTTGTCTTTTCATCCTGTGAACAGGATCTTTTTTGAAGCAAAAGTTTCTAACTGTGGCTTGCCTTTTCATTTTCTTATGATGTCTTTCGAAAAGCAATTTTTAGTTTTGATTGTCTATTTTACAACTTTTTTTAGCAACAGTATCTCTCTCTGTCACCAAGGCTGGTGTGCAATAGCACAATCATGGCTCACTGCAGCCTCAAACTCTTAGGCTCAAGCGAGCCTCCCGCCTCAGCCTCCCAAGTACTCGGGACTACAGGCACGTGTCATGTCACCACACCCAGGTAATGTTTTGTTTTGTTTAGTTTGTAGAGACAGAGTCTCTCTATGTTACCCCAGCTGGTCTCAAACTCCTGCCCTCAAGCAATCCTCCCAGCTCAGCCTCCTGAGTTGTTGGGATTACAGGTATGAGCCATTGCACCCAGCTCCAAAAGTCTAATTTATTAACATTTTCTTTTATGGGCCATGGTTTTGATGTTATATCTAAGACATTATCTTACATTTAGGTCCGTGACTAATTTTGAAATAACTTTTGGCAGGGTGCGGTGGCTCACACCTGTAATCCCAGCACTTTGGGAGGCTGAGGCAGGCAAATCACTTAAGGTCAGAAGTTTGAGACCGGTCTGGCCAACACAGTGAGACCCCAGCTCTACTAAAAATATAAAAATTAGCCAGGTGTGGTGGCATGCACCTGTAATCCCAGTTACTCAGGAGGCTGAGGCATGAGTATCGATTGAACTTGGGAGGCGGAGGCTGCAATGAGCCAAGAACATGCTGCTGCACTCCAGCCTGGGAGACAGAGGAAGACTCTGTCTCACAAAAAAAAAAAAAAAAAAAAAAAAAAAAAAAAAAAAATTTAAAGTAATTTTTGTGCATATGGTAGGGCTGTATTTTTAAGTTCCTGAGGTGCTGTTGCCTTTTTCAGAGAGGCCCTGCCCAGCGAGGAGGTCGCCTAGTCACAGTCTGCCAGCAGAGGCATTGCTGAGCTGCCATAGGTTCTGCCCAGCTGCTGTGTGAACTTCTTTGCAGTTTTGTTTACAGAAGTATAGTTAGAACTGCCTTGGTAATGGCGGTCTGCCTCAGTAATGGCAGATTGTCTCTGTAATGGCGGACAGCCTCAGTAATGGCGGATTGCCTCGGTAATGGCAGACTGCCTCGGTAATGGTGAACTACCTCAGTAATGGCGGACTGCCTTGGTAGTGGTGGACTGCCTTGGTAATGGCAGACGCCCTTCCCCCAACAAAGCTGGACCATCCCGGGTCCAGCTGTACTTGCTGTGAAACTCTCAGTCCAGAGCGTTTCAGATTGCTGGTCTTTGTGGGAGTGGGACCTGCCAAGCCAGATCACCTCTTTCCCTGTTTCAGCCCCCACTTTTTCAGTTGAATGGGCGACTCTGTCTCCCAGGTGTTCCAGGCACCAGTTGAAACAGCGCCCAGATATGTGTGAGTTTTTGTGCAGAGACCCACTGCACCAGCTGAAACAGCTGTGCTGGAGACTTGTGATACTTTTCCACCAGGGAATCTCCTGGTGTGTGGGCAGTAAAAATTCATTTGGAAATGTGGTGATCACTCACCCTCTGCATTCCCACTGGGAACTGCACTCCAGAGCTGCTCCTATTTGGCCATCTTGGATCATCCTTGGCTATTTCTTAAAAGAAGATATATAAGTGGTAGACAAACATATGAAAAAATGTTCAACATTACTAATCACCAGAGAAATGTAAATTAAAACCACAATGAGATATAATCTTCAAACAGAATGGCTATTACTAAAAAGTCAAAAAACAACAGACGTTGAAGGATGGAGAGAAGAGGGAATGCTCATACACTGTTGGTAGGAATGTAAATTAGTACAACCCCTTTGGAAAACAGTATAGAAATTTCTCAAATAGCTAAAAATAGAACTGCCGTATGATCCAGCAATCCCACTACTTGGCATCTACCCAAAGGAAAATAAATCATTTTATCAAAAAGATACCTGCATTCATAGTTTATCACAGAACTATTCACAACAGCAAAATCATGGAATCAACCTAAGTGTCCATTAATGGATGACTGGATAAAAAAAAAAAGTGGTACATACATCATGGAATACTATGCAGCCATAAAAAAAAGAATGGACTAATGTCCTTTGCTGCAACATGAATACAACTGGAGACCATTATCCTAAGTGAAATAACTCATAAACAGAAAATCAAATACCACATGTCCTCACAAGTGAGAACTAAACAATAGGTACACACAGACACAAAGATAACAACAACAGACACTCAAGTCTCCAAGTTGGCAGGGGGCAGTGAGGGCTTAAAAAATTACCTATCCGGTACGATGTTCACCATGTGGGTGCTGGTACACTAGAAGCCCAAACCTCACCACTACACAGTATATCCATGTAACAAACCTGCAGAGGTACCACCCGAGTCTAAAAATTTAAAATAAAGAAATAAAAAAACAAAAGTATCTTGGTGATTCTAGGTCCTCTGTGTTTCCATAAGCACCTCTTGTTTACATACATAGTTCTATTAAAAATACTCATAAAAACAAATTGTTAACTACAATTTATTCTAGAACTTTACCTTTTATAAGATTTCTCTCAAAAAGAGACCATGCTGTACTGTTAACCATGGGTAAAATCATGTCTGACTAATCTTTTCAGGTAACAGGAAGAGCAGAAACTTACTAAAAATAATCCCTAATACTTAATAAAAGGAAAATAATTTGTACATGCAAAAACAAAATCTGGTATAGTTAAAATATCGTCCATGGTTACAGCTGAGTAGTGTGACTAGTGATGACTAGGTTTACTTTTCCTTTTTATAGTCTCCCAAATTTTCCAAAGTATGCATATATTACATTATGACTTATTTTTTCTTATTATAAGCACATAGATCTGCAATGTTTAATTTTCCTTTTATTTTAACCTTTGCTTTTTGATGGATAAACACTGTGTTACAATCAAAGTTGTTAGCATGAATATACCACTGTTTACCACGAGTTCTGGACTTTCCTTTTCCACTTCACAAAATCCAAGATAGAACAACAAACTTGATTCAGGCTTTGCTTTATTTATTTACTGCTGTGTTTCATAAATATTCAAGAATCAACCTTGCTTGACTTATTCTGATCTTAATAAAATGTATTTTATTTTCTTTTCCTCATTAGCCTGGAGTGATATGCAAATAGGAAACAATAACCAGTAGACAGGAAGGAAATGAGATTTCAACTTCACCAACAGTAAATGCCTTTTTCATGTTATTCTGAGAGTTGGTGTGAGTCAAGCACAATGAATACAGATTTCTTCCTTAAATCACATTATTAACCAAAATGCGTTGAATAGAACAATGAGACCGCATATTGATGAAATGAAGTATCAACAAACATTGGCAAGATATTACTGGGTACAGTGACTCATGCCTGTAATCCCAGCACTTTGAGAGGTTGTGGTGGGAAGATCACGAGGTCAGGAGTTTGAGATCAGCCTGACTAATGGTGAAACCCCGTCTCTACTAAAAATACAAAAATTAGCCAGGCGCGGTGGCATGCGCCTGTAATCCCAGCTACTCAGGGAGCTGGGGCAGGAGTATCACTTGAACCAGGGATGCAGAGGTTGCAGTGAGCTGAGATCACACCATTGCACTCCAGCCTAGGCAACAGAGCGAGACTCCATTTCAAAAACAAAAACAAAAAAATGGGCAAGATACATAATGAAATGGTGAATGAAGTCTTTCAGTAGCTGAATCTCTCAATACATCAGGTCTTTTCTCAATATATCAGGTCCTTCCTAACTTTAATTCTTTGCCTCAACCTCATGACTTCAGATATTATTAGCACAAAGACCCTCAATTTCTTGCTTTCTCCTCTCCCTGACCTGGATCAATTCACCCACCTCTACCTGGCCTATTGAACACTGACCCTGAAAGCCATGTAACTGTGCCGATCACACTTAGATACATCTCTAATTTCAGTATCAATTGGACTCTCAACCCTAAAAGGAAATTCTTTCACCTCATTTGAGAGCGTTTTCCCTCCCATCAATTTGCAACCTCTGCTAGATCACCAATGGGCTTTATTATTTGATGAAAATCATTTAAAACTCTCTTAAAGCAGATAGAGCAAAATACTCTATTCAGGAGAAATTCACTCTCTCAAATTTACAGCAATGATGTTTCAAGAATGTTTTCAAACAAGGAGAGGCCGCAGGTCGAGATTTCAACATCAACAGTTCATATTACTAGCTCACAAAATAATGGGTCAGGAGAAGTATTGGCAACCAACAAAACACACATTCTAAAAAGTAAAATGGAGCCCCCCAGGCCCTGCCCTACCATTGATACTATGACCTTACATTCAGGTTCTAAAATATGAATGCGCTAGTTGGGATTAACAACACAAAGGAACATAAGGAAAAAATTTAAAAGAGGGTAGTAATTAAATTGCTTCCCACTGATTTCATAAATGATTGAGGAAAAGGTCATTCCCACTTGAGTTTTCCTGTCTACCAGCAGGCACTTCAGGAAAATATATTCTTTTTTGAAACTATCAACAGAGTGAACAGACAACCTACAAAATGGAAGAAATTGTTTGCAATCTATCCATCTGACAAAGGTCTGATATCCAGAGTCTACAAGGAACTTAAATAATTTTAAAAGAAAAAAAAACCATTTAAAGTGAGCAAAGTACACAAACAGACACTTCTCAAAAGAAGACATTCATGCAGCCAACAAACATATGAAAATAAGTTCAACATCACTGATCACTAGAGAAATGTAAATCTAAACCACAATGAGATACCATCCCATGCCAGTCAGAATAGCAATTATTAAACAGTCAAGAAACAACAGATGTTAATGAGGTTGCAAAGAAAAAGAAATGCTTTTACACTGTTAGCGAGAGTGTAAGTAGTTCAACTATTGTGGAAGAAAGTGTGGTGATTCCTCAAAGATCTAGAACCAGAAATACTATTTGACCCAGCAATCTCATTTCTGGGAATAGCAATCATTCTATTACAAAGGCACATGCACATATATGTTTACTTCAGCACTATTCACAATAGCAAAGACCTGGAATCAACCCAAACACCCTTCAATGAAAGACTGGATAAAGAAAATGTGGTACATATACACCATGGAATACTATGCAGCCGTAAAAAGGAATGAGATCATATCTTTTGGAGGGACATGGATGGAGCTGGAAGCTGTTATCAGCAAATTAATGCAGGAACAGAAAACCAAACACATGTTCTCACTTAAGTGGAAGCTGAACAATGAGAACACATGGACACAGGGAGGGGAACAACAAATACTAGAGCCTGTTGGTGTGGTGGTAGGAGGGAGAGCATCAGTAAGAATAGTTAATGCATGCTGGGCTTAATTCCTAGGTGATGGCTTGATCTGTGCAGCAAACCACTATGGCATGTGTTTAGGAATGTAACAAACCTATACATACTGCACATGTGCCCCAAGACTTAAAAGTTGAAGAAAAACAAATAAACAAACAACAACAACAAATATATATATATTCTTTTGTAGGCCACAAAGCTCAATGTTTGAAAGTATTTTGGGCCATTAGACTAAATGTCACCAAATTAGACTAAATGTCACCAAAGTTTTATCTTCATACACATCAATTAAAGCTATAGAGCTACAAAGCACGCACCCTAATCCACCAGCCACTTCTCAAACAATCAACCTGGTATCATAACAAAAGAAAATACCTCAGCCCACGTCCTGTACTCAGGAGGTCAGCAGTTTCATTTCCAAACGCAAAAGAACACATTTTTCAGATATAAAACAGAGAAGCCAGCACCTCTGAGGTCTGAATTACCCACAAAACAATAAGCACCAGAGCAGATAATCACCTAAGGAATCCAGATGCTAAATTTATTTTAAGTAAACCAACAATGGCACCAGCAATAGAAGAATTTAATTACAGATTATGGCATCCAGAGATAAAATACACATATCCCATATTACTATGGATCAGCAGGAAAGCTTCTGAGCATCTTCTTACGAATTCACTTACCAAAGCACCATCATTACTACATTAGTCACAGGATTTATAGTAATCTCACACCAAATTCACTTCCTTTAACTGAACAAGTTTCAATGAGTAATGTGAGATTTTATGGCTCCTGCCATATGCCATGACTATAATATGACATTCTCGGTTATACTTCTGTCTAACAAGTTATAAATAATGAATCAGATTTGCTTTCTTAGTTTTCCTAAGGATAAACCCTTGGACTGCAATATGCAAGCAAAGCTATCTAAATATATACCTACCAAGTTCTTTTCATTATAAATTATTTTTAATAATTCCATTAATTGTAAAATAACAACAGGCTACTTAAATAACTATTTTTTAAAGTTCACTTAAAAGACAATAAGCAACGTATAAATGTTTCTCAGGAAACAAGAGCAATTATATAAGTTGAGAAATTAAACCAGAAAATAAAAGAGTAACTTCATACATATTTATTGATAACCTACTATGTGCCAGGGATTGTTCTAGGTATGAGGGACATAACAAAGAGTATAAAGAACATTGTTTGGTCATTTACCCAGCGTTGTTCCCTCCTTCTTAATGAAACCCTGATCCACCTCTCCCCAGTGCTTCCCCTCACTCCTTGGTGGGTCTGACTGATCCAAGGGTAATTCCATTCCCATCACTAGTGATGGGTTCAGGAATGTGGCCCAACCTAGGCCAAAGACCCACAGAGTGTGATGACTTTCACGGACACTTTTGGAAAAGATCTTCCTCAATCTCCAGTGGCTTTCAAGAAACAACTCTCTCTTCCTCTAGATAGTGTGTTGAGAAGAGAGCTTTGGAACTGCTGCAGCCATCTTTAGGATGGCTTAGGGATCTGGAGAAGAGAGGCAGGACAGTCACATGGAAACGAATCTGGACCCACCAGATGATATCATGCAGGAACCCTGCCCTACTTCTCAGTGTCCATATTTATGTGTGCCAATTAATCTCATTCTTTAATCAGTCTTAACTGGATATGCTGTGTAAACATCTGAAAGCAACCTCTGAAGGTCACATACAGTCTCTTTGCTTCAGAATCTCTAATCTAGGGAGGAACACAGACCCCAGCCCGATATTCAATATTAGGCTCTCTGTGATGTCACAATTCACCAGGGTATTCCCTCATATCCAGCTGGGAATCCATAAGGAACTTGTACACGGACGAGTACTCAGAAAACAACTTACAAGAAAAGGAAAAAAAGAAAGGCAGAGACCAAGGCAGAAAATTAGAGGGGCTACCACCCTCCTCAGAGGGTCATGTTTCAGCTATTAGCTAAGCCATTTAAGTAGCAGCATTTCAGAATAATGGTGTGCAGGCTGCTGCAGGAATTTGGTCCTTTCTGGCATTCCACCACCCAGCCAAATCTCATCAATGTTTAAATTAAAAGAACATTTTAGATGGGTTTTAGTGGACAAAACAAGTCATGAATAAAACAATTCTAGAACACTGCAAATAGCAAACCTACAAAATGATCACTTAAGTAATTGTTGTAAGTCTTTTTAATAAGAATAATTCTTACCCATATATCCTTAATAGAAAACCTAAATAGAAACCATTTTTTTCTATAAAGATATAACTTTATCTTCCTTACTCACCACAAGCTGCTGAAAATGGTCATCAATATTCTTGAGAAACATCAAATAATCAATTACAAAATTCAGCTCAATAATTTTCTCCCTGAGAGGAAACTAAATTCATACAATTCAACAGTGCAGATTTACTTATGTGGGTTGTTTTTTGTTCCACAACAGCACGTACTAACAGTTCTTTTAAAAATAAACATTAACATAAATACAGAACACTGAAGACACAGGCTGACTACAACAGCAATGTAAGGGCATAACCAGGGTAATAAACAAAATGAAACCAAAAAAATCTACTTTAAGTTTAGAGCTTCTCTAATCAAGAACAAATAGTATCTACTACTAGATTCATTTATTCATTCATTTAACACATTTTTACTGACTATCCATTATGTACCACGTACTGTGCTATCTGGTACTGCCTTGGACCCAACCCTCATAAAACATTGTTCTGAAGGGGAGACAACAACGTCCATCAATAGATGTAAACTACAACTGTGGTAAGAATATGAACAAATGACTGGTGTAGGAGATCCTACTTCTCTCACGATAATTGATACCAAATCAAGAGCTCTTAAAGGGAAACTACTTCAATCAAAACAAAATTTTAATAATACATTATGAAAAATAAAGGATAATTTATGTGGTAGCCAACCCTCAAGATTACCCACAATGATCTATGACTCCTGTCCTTATGTGGCTTCATCCCACAGTGAACTAGGGTTGCTCTCTGTGTCAACTGAAGTTGGTGAAAGTGACAGTATATGACTTCTGATGCTAGGTCGTAAAAGCTATTGCAGCTTCTACCTTGGCCTCTTGGCTGGTTTGCTCTCAGGGGAGCCAGCAATCATGCCTTGAGAACCCTCAAGCAGCCCCACAGTAAGACCCACATGGCCCCAGGCCAACAGACAGCCGTATCAGTGAGCCATTCCAGCCTAATCACACCTACAGATGATTGCTGTTTACAACTGTCTGAGAGATCCTAAAAGAGAACCACCTACCCAAGTCCTTCCTGAATTCCTGGCTAACAGAAACCATGACAGACAATAAGTAACTCCCACAGTTTTAAACCATTAAGTTTTTATATGATTTATCACATAATACTAAATACATTGAACGGTTTATCTTGAAAAAATGGTTTAAAATGAAATTAAGTTCATCTCATCTAATACTTAAGAATATTTAAGAAAATCATTCTTAAAATGAAAATTTTAATCAAGTATTGATTAGAAGGCTGGATAACATTACCAAATGACAGTATAACACAAAATGCTTATTGGCACTTGGAACTTTCACAGGACTATAAAAGAGTGATTCTTGTAAAAATAATCAATTTTCTCAAAATCCTCTGTAATTTTTTAATTTCCAAATTATTGTCTATTAAACATCCGTTCTGTCTTCTTCAGTTATGAATAACTCTGCCAGATCTTTACTAGTCATTACCAATGAATGTGATTCCAGTAGTTCAATATCATTGTTATCAAAATTCAAGAAATTCTTCACAGCTGGCAATATGTGTGATTTTACTTTTAAACCAATCTGTATTGCATTATTGTAAACATCCAACTATCCACTAGAGATTAGTGGATACAAGATACTGACAGGATGAACACTAGCATTAACGCAAAAAGTCTGAGTGGGAACTAACTTTATACTGTCAGTTCACAAATATTCACATTATCATAACTGCCCTATTCAATGGTGTAACACTCTAGTAATTAATATTTGGATATTTATGAAACCCTTTACAAGAAGACTTGACTTAGTTCTAAACTAGACAGGGTTCAGAGAAGGCTTCAGGAAAGTGGCATTTGTGCTTCTATCTAAATGATGAGGGTGGGTTAATATCGCAGAGACGTGAGAAAAACATCAGACAGAGTAAACAGAATGTGCCTCAAACACTCTTGGCAGGAAGAAAATTTTCCCCCATGGTATGTTCGAGGAACTCAAACATGTGTCACTGAACTATATTATTCAATCCCACATCTCTGTACTTCCATTTAGGTCTATGGGAAACGCAGCTTTTCAGTTTTCATTTGTCTGAAAATATACACATTTTGCCTTTATCCTTCAAAGATATTTTCAGTGGCTATAGAATTTTAGTTTGGCAGTTACTTTCCTTTAGTTTTAAAAGCATCATTTCATTGTCTTCTAACTTTCATTGTTTCTCCTGAGAAGTCAGCTCTCAGATTTACGTTAGTCTGTTGAAGGAATTGTGTATTTGGGGTTTGTAATTATCTTGAATCTATGACGTCTTTCGTTAGATATGGAAAATTCTCAGTCATTATCTCATCAAACATTGCTTATGCTCCAGAGCTCTCTCCTTGGATGGCTACAGTTTGAATATTTGTCCTCTTCAAACCTCATGTTGAAATGTGATCCCTAATGTTGAAGGTATGGCCTAATGGGAGATGTTAGGTAAATCCCTCATGAATAGATGAATGCCCTCCCTGGGGGAAGAGGATAGTGTGTGAGTGGGTTCTCACTCTACTCATTTCCACAAGAGCTGATTTAGCAATCAGCTCCCCCACCCCACTCTCTTACTTCCTCTCCTGCCATGCAACCTCTATACACTCCAGTTCCCCTTCACCTTCCACCATGAGTAGAAGCTGCCTGAGACCCTCACCAGATATCCAATCTTCCATCCAGCAGAATAATGAGCCAAATAAATATTTTTTCCTTTGTAAGTTACCTAGCTTTAGGTATTCCTTTAGCAACCCAAAATGAACCAAGACACCTAATATGTATCTCAATCTATCCAAAACAAAACTTTTGTTTTTTTCCCAAAAACCTATTATTCTCCAAGTATTCCTGCAATGAAGTAAAAGCCATCATATCTACTCAAATGCTCAGGGCAAAAATCTAGGAGTGCTGTTTAATTCCTCTCTTTCCCTCACACCCCCCATGAATTCATCAACATATCTTTCAAAACATACTCTAAGTTCATCTACTCCTCCACTGAGCCACCAGCACCAAGGTCCATACCACTGTCTCATACCCAGACTCCTTCTCCAGGGGCCTCCCAACTGGGCTCCTTACAGTGTAATACCCACATAAAACGAAGGTCATCTTTCTAAAACATGAATCAGATCACATGCTTCCCTCTCTTCCTACAAAGCTTCCATGTCCTGTCACATGTGGAATAAACTCCTTTCTTTAGATGAGGTCCCAAGCTGATGTGATTTGCCTCCTGCCTCCCTCTCAGCGTCATCTTTCCTGGTCTGGCCAGACTCACCTGTCTGTAGATCCTTAATCCCTCCACAGGGCCTTTGCACTTGCTTTTCTCTCTACCTAGGCCACTCCTCCCCTGAGATACTGAAATGGTGGGCTCTTTTGCATGACGCAGGTCTCTCATCAAATGTCAACTCTATAGAGAGACTTCCTTAACCACTTTAAAGTAATCTCCCCACTTCGGCAATCCTATCTTCTTATCCTGCTGTACTTTCTTAATAGTAGTTATCACTACATAAAATATTTTCATATTTTCTTGTGACTATGTGTTAATGACTGACTCCTACCACTAAAATATAAGCTCTATAAGGACAGGGATTTTGTCTTTTTTGCCTACTACTATGTCCTGAGTGATTAATAGAGTGGTTGGCATATAGTAAGCACTCAACATTTATGGGATAAATAAATGAATGTAAATCTCATTGAAATAGATACCTACTGTAATTTCTCTCTCACTCTTCTATTTCTCTCCTATCCATTATCATCTTATAAAATAAGTGCGAATTACTATGAGCCCCTATTCAAAAACTTCACCGAGCCACTATAACCCCAGAATACAGCCCAGATGAAGACCTTCTTATAACTAGAACACAGTAAAACCATTCAGCTTTTCCTTTTCCCTCCCACTTACATAAAAATTTCACTCCAGCTGAAATAATATGAGGAGACAGAGGGTTTGTGGGTCAGTGCTATCAACACTGTCCTTTCTTCCAGAGATTAAGAAATATTTTTAAAACTTTTAAAATAAAAATAAATAAATATTACATCCTATTAATTTTATTTAACTTATCTAGCATGAATTTATAAGGATTACACAAGATAAAGCAAATGACAGTAGTTGTAGCTCTGAGGGTACTTAATAAACATGTGCTACGTCATTAATGCAGGTGGGGCACGTCTCTCAGACCTTTGTATTCCCAACACTTAGCCTGGTGCCTTGGACTTATTAAAAGCTCAGTTGGAATTTGATAATGATGCATCAAAATTCCCTCCTTTGCTATCAAAAGCAACTAGAACATGATAGAAATTATGACATAAATTTATAAATAAGGGCAGAATTCTTTCCATGTACAAGCTATGCCAGGATCTAAAACCGAACAACTGGGTGTCATTCATGAGGAGGAGAAAGAGAGGGGGATTTCAAAGCAATCTACTTTCCCCTCTCAGAAAATCAACAAGTCCAATGACTTTACCAGCCTCCTGTACTTAAACAAATTATAGCTCTGCAGTTCTTCCACTGCCAGTCAGACTATCCAAGTTAGTCTCTAGCTTCAAACCACCCTCCTATCTCTCTCAGGACCTGCTCCTACAAACTCCTTTCAAAACAACCACCCTGAGCAACTGCAAATTTAATCAAACATAATAAATCTCAACTCATCAACAAGCTTAACCACCAGAAGCACAGATACTCATAACCTGGGCAGTCAACGTGAGGAGACAGGGAGTGGGCCAACCAGAGAACTTCACTAAAGAAATGATGGGAGAGGCTGTGACGTGGAGTCCCACTCCAGTGGGTCTCCTTCCCCCTCCCATACTCTATCATCTGTCTGCCTTATCAAGTAAGGCTGTTTGTCCAGTCAGGTGGATAATGAAAATAATATCAAGATTGTTGTTGTTTTACTACTGAAATAGTAAGAGACATTTCATTTGGATTCCTTCCTAAGAGCTAAGATATTTCAAAGTAAAAATTTCATTAATTTTCAATCTCATATTTCTTTTACTAATATGTATAAAGAAATCGGAGTCTGGTAGTTAACAACAATATACCACATAGTTTCAAATACCTAGGAAGATATAGAAAGTTCCCAATATAAAGAAACAATAAATGTTTGAGGTGAAGGATATGCTAATTACCATGATCTGATCACTATACATGATATGTATTGAAACATCACTGTATGACCCATCAATATGTGCAATTATTATTGTCAATTTTAAAAATACAGAAAATGCATATAAAAGAATTTTATAGAACATAAAAGCCGTTAAAATATAAAGTAATATTATTGCTACATAACAATCAAAAAAAAGAAAGAAATTAGAGTCTGCATCCACCTAGAAGTTAACATTTTAAGTAATTTAAATGCCTGTAAAAACATATATATTGAGTAAACCAGCAACCAACAGAATAGGAAAAAATTTTTGCAAGCTATCCATCTGACAAAGGGCTAATTTCCAGAATCTGCAAAGAACTAAAGCAGATTTACAAGAAAAAAAAACAACCCCATCAAAAAGTAGGCGAAAGATATGAACAGACACTTTTCAAAAGAAGACATTTATGTGGCCAACAAACATATGAAAAAATGCTCATCATAACTGGTCATTAGAGAAATGCAAATCAAAACCACATTGAGATACCATCTCACATCAGTTAGAATGGTGATCATTAAAAAAGCTGGAGTCAACAGATGCTGGAGAGGATGTGGAGAAATAGGAACACTCTTACACTGTTGGTGGGAGTGTAAATTAGTTCAGCCATTGTGGAAGCCAGTGTGGCAATTCCTCAAGAATCTAGAAATAGAAATACTATTTGATCCAGCAATCCCATTACTGGGTATATACCCAGAGGATTACAAATCAATCTATTATAAGGACACAAGCACACATATGTTCACTGTGGCACTGTTTACAATAGCAAAGACCTGGAACCAACCCAAATATCCATCAAAGATAGACTGGATAAAGGAAATGTGGCACATATATACCTTGAATACTATGCAGCCATGAAAAAGGACAAGTTCATGTCCTTTGCAAGGACAAGGATGAATCTGGAAACCATCATTCTCAGCAAACTGACACAAGAACAGAAAACCAAACACCACATGTTCTCACTCATAAGTGGGTGTTGAATAATGAGAACATATGGACACAGGGAGGGGAACATCACACACTGGGGTCTGTTGGGGATGGGGGCAAGGGGAGGGATAGCAGGGGGTGGGGAGATTGGGAAGGGATAACATTAGGAGAAATACCTAATTAGGTGATGGGGGGATGGAGGCAGCAAACCACCACGGCATGTGTGTAACTATGTAACAACCCTGCAAAATCTGCGCGTGTACCACAGAACTTAAAGTAAAATTAAAAAAAAAGAAAAAGATGGCACATAGGGACCTTTATACAAAGGTGAATTTATTCCATTTCTAAAAGACTAGTCATCTAAAATTATAGTTCTCTTGCTTTTCTGGAGTTAAAATGTCTTTTCTTTTATGAACTCTCTATGAGCAACAAAATATGGAGAGAATGACACTGATGGTGGCAAGTGATACTGAGGATATTTTAAAACCACTGGGTTGTCAAAATAAATTTGGGGTACTTTTCCCAGGACTATCTGGTTCCTGAGATACAAAAATCTAAGGATGCATTAATCTATTCCAATCCTTCCCTTTATAAGGCCTGAATTCTCCTGCTGATGAAAATCTGTCAAGAGGAGCACCATAAACAGACACAAACTGAACAAAAGAAACACTCTGGGCAGATGTAACCAGAACCTGCAATATATCAGGGAGGCTGCAGCACCAATCCAGCAGAATGAGAGAGAGCTTACTACAAAGAAGAAACACCAGTGTTGTCACTGACTATGGTACTTCTGGTAAGTCAGGGTGAGGGCTAAACCACTGCAGAAATAAAGGTTCCAAGGCAAGAAACAGATGGATAAATCTATCAGGAAAAATAACACCATTATAAAGTAATAAATTATACATTATTATATCATGATGTGAATTTTCACCTGAATAGGATAAAATGCACATCTAAAATCCTCTAAGTTCTGAATTTGTGAGAAAATGCTGCTTTCTGACATCTGTTTCCTCCACTTTCTTCTTTAAAGCAGCCCTGTGAAACCTTTATCTTTGTTAGAAGCAGATAAAGATGAATGATATGAACAGAAAGTGTTCTAAGTTCCTTAGAAGTAGGCAAGGAATTATGCAATTGTCTAATCATTTGTGATGGTCTTTTCAAGATTCCCAAAGAATCACAGCTATCTCAGGACATCAAACCACCAGGGCCCTAGGGTCTGAGCAGGCAACACACATTTGGGGATGACGGCTGTGCAGAAAAGGCTCAGGAATACAATCGCTGCCCTGGATCCTTGTACAGTATTTCAGGAAAAAGAACAAGAGCTCCAACAGCCAGTCACTTGGCAAACGGTAGGCATGGGATGCAGGTGTGAAAGCTCCTGACATCCTCATGATGGCTGAGCCAAGTCACACTGCCTAGACTCACAACCTACAAGAAAATGCTGCACCTCTGATAGATATAGTTACTTCCAATATTCTTCTTATTATTACTGAAGAAAATCCATATTCACTGATCAAGAGTTGTAATAGAATTTAAATATCTAAGGTCTTCTAATATGAAAAGCTTTAATCTTTCCCTCCCTTGGATATGTTTTAAGCAATAAAAAAATGATATTTGGCAGAAAAGAAAACCAGTGGTGAAACTTTGCTCAAGAGATTTTCTGAAGTTCTAATTTACATTATCCTTCTCCAGAAACCCCTAACACATTCAGTGCGTCTAGAAATTTCACTTTGTATGGCTGGTCAATACAATGCCTTCTCCTCCATATTTTTTCTTATGTTTTTTTTCTTAAATTTAAAAATCTAAATTAAATCAAGTACGAGGGGAAACAGAGGAGAAAAAAAGAGCTTTGGTTACATATCCTGAAGGGCTAGACCCATTAGCAAGTTTTGTTTAGTAATAAGAGTGACAGAAGTATTTGCTTAATATTAAAGAGCAAGGGTCCTTCAAAAGCTAAAAATGCTGCCATTCTTGGCAACTCTCTTGCACAAGATTAGACCAGCTTACATTCTCTCACCATCATTCCGCCCTTCCATGTCTATCAACTGCCAGTGAAATAGGGAAGGTATGATTTAAAACTTCCCTATGTTTTTATGGTTCTGCAGGGATTTAAGGAATTATTTATGTAACCTAAACATTTACTTCAGGTAGCAAGTGTAAGACATTGCATTGTGATTTATTCATGATCCTACTACTGTCCTTAAAAACTTCATCTGAATTTTTAAATTCATTTTAGAATTTTAGTCAATCCTCAAAATAAATTATTAAATGTATATATTTTTTAAGGAGGATGTAGTGACTTTAAAATGCAGGCATGGAGGACATATGCAGAAGGGTATCCTTTAATCAAATAATTCGAGACAGAGGAACCTGTCTAGTACTCAACCAAAAATGAAGGCTAAATTCAAACTGCTACCAGTAAACATGAAAATTACATACATTTTATCTAAAACCCATTCTTGGCAACCATGCTCTAAGTCTTATACAAAGGTATCTTTAAAATAAAATAACTACATGAAAAGAGTTTATAATAAATGTAAGTATTTATCTCAAACCATTTCACAGTAACTTCTGAAACCTGGCTTAAAACTAAGAATCAGTCATTTTAGAATTTAGATACAGAATATTTCTAACCCATAGTTTCCAGCACCCAAAAAGCACAGATGTCCTAAGGACCAATAATAAAAACCATAAAGGCCACATGCCAAAAAGCTCGAGGCCGCACACAGCTTTTTGTTACTAGTATAGTCTCTGTGCACACCTGTATAAGCATTTATGCTTACCAACCTCTTGAAGCTCAGGAAAAGGATGCGCTGATCATCTGAATTTCATAAGAGAGAAGAAAAAGCCACACAGCTTATGGTGAGCCACGGTTCAACTGACATTTAGGCTCACAGGGTCAAAACAATGAGACAGTGCAGTCATCAGCACCAGAAACGTGCCACCATGTCGTAACAGACACAAGCTTCGTGCACGCATGTGCTCCCATGCAGAAAGCAAACATCTCACTAATTAGCATCAGAACCTCCTACCTGGGGAGGCACTAAAATCCTGTCCTCATGAAAATTTAAACACACCATCAGTGAACAGCCCTCCCCCTTGTTCATACTTGGCCTTTTACAGACAAGTGAGAAACCCAAAAAACATTCTATTCACTTTTGAAATGAAGAAAAGTAGAAATCTAAACTCTAGGCAGAGTTCTCCAACCGCCTCAGATGGTTTGATTCTAGCTTTGTTTTCCGGAGAACAGTCTGTGTCACTCATCAAGGAAATCACAAACAAAAAGCAATTACAAAGACCTGCAGCAGCTGAGCCTACAAGAGACCGTCACTCTAGGGTAGCCAGTCAACTCAGAATGTCACCACAGGGAAAACTCAATAGCTCCCAATAATATTGCTCTTTCTTTGCCAGCTCAATCAATGGGCTAATTTTAAGAGAAATACTCCAGACAAGCCATAATCCATCCATGGTGCAGGAGATTCCACCATCAGCCAAAGCCCTGAATGTTACACAGAACAAGTTGTATTTTCTCCCTGATTAAAACGTGCAGCCAATGATGGATACTTGACACTAAAGCAATTTGCATAACTAAGCTCGGCCTCTCATTATCAGGCACTTACAGAAGAATCATAAAGTCACACTCGGAAACACAAATGGCTGAGAAAAGCATGGCAGTTTGCCAACTTAATATGATGATTTCATATTTTCTGGGTGTTTTATCACTTTAATTTGACTCTGAGACATGAATGAAGGCCTGACCCAAAGAACTGGGGAAAGAGCTAGAACCACCATGAAAATAAAAAGGACTCCATTATTACCATGCTCATAACTCTGAAGCAATGTTTCTTTAAATCCCGGACCTCTGCACCATCTGCAGCCCAATCTTTAACCATGCTTGTTAGAGACACAGAGTCCTGAACCCCAGCCCAGAGCTACTCACCCAGAATCTCAAGGGTCATAGGAGCTACAGATGTCATCTACTTCACAGACAGGGTGATTGGCTGAATAGACACACACACACATGCACGTGTGCATACACACCTACATATACACATACATATAGACACACATATACAAAGACACAGACACACACATACACAGGCACACACACACACCCAGGCGCGCACACACACACGCATTTGCAGTTGTATTTACTTGAAAGAATTTTAGATGTTATTTCAAAAAGTACAAATACGGTTTCATATTCTTCAAGAGTTGCTATGTCTATATTAAACAAAAACATCAACTACTGAAAGCTATCAACTATGCACATGAGAGCAAAATCAAAAAAAAAAAAAGGACAATAACCATGAAAATAAGTTATTGATCAGAGACTTGGAACCAAGGTTCACATTTACCAGTCACCAATATATGAGTCTCCCTCTCTGGGAAATCACACAATTTTTCCCCAGGGGAGGACTAAAGTGAAAACGCCCAACAGCACTAAGTAACTACCTAGCATTGTAGGTGTGAAGAATCTAAGTGGGGTATTTTTGTTTAGTAAACTTAAAACCCTACAACTTCTTGATCAAGCATAGTCTCAGGCCCACACCTTTTTAATCTTCTTAATTTAGCTTGGCCATTGTTAACCTGTCATCATAGGGTTTTTAAATTCATGAGTCTTTAGCTATTAATTTAATGTGTTTTAACTTACGTTTCACTAATTATGACTTGTTTGAAATTTGTTAATTTAAAAAAAAAAAAAACAGAAAAATCCTTTAAAAAGTTTTTTTTTTTTGTCCCACAGCTTACTAATACTCTCTTCAAATAAGACTGAGAACCAAGGTCCCCTAATTCTTTGCAGGTAACCAAAAACTAGATTGTAAATTACAGAACAATCTAAGCTTTACTGTAAGAAACTGGATTCAGGATCCCTCACTGTAGATCCTGAAACATCAGTTGAGCTTCCACAAAACATTCTCACTCCCTGCTCCAATCTAGGATTCCACAGGACATGCTACATTGATTTTGACACATCTACATCCTTGAATTGTAATGATAAATAATCTTTGTTTTTGCAAAAAAGCAGCTGAGGCATCTTACCTCAGGTCATCATATTGTCACCTCAAATAGACAATCAGCTCATGTAATGTCCAGAACTCTCAGATTTGTTTTAGCTCAAAATATTTTACTGAGCCCTGAGAATATTCCGTTTCCTCCAATTCCTGACCTCCTACATAGGGCATTGCAGGAAATAGGGTTTTATTTTTAGAAGCTCTTTTAAAGACACGAACACCTTTCCGTGTCCCTTCCCATACTGATGACTTCTGCCAGGCTGATGATTGGTGCTCTCAGGTGGCCTTATTTAGCTCTGAGGACACAGCAAAACTTATCCCTGTCAGTGTTTGCATGGAATACTTCATCAGGCAGTTGGCTTTTAATCACTGAGAGGATACATTCTTATAGAAATGAGTCCAACAGGCTGGGTGCAGTGGCTCATGCCTGTAATCCCAGCATTTTGGGAGGCAAAGGCAGGTGGATCACCTGAGGTCAGGAGTTCGAGACCAACCCGACCAACATGGAGAAACCCCCGTCTCTACTAAAAATACAAAATTAGCAGGACATGGTGTATCATGCCTGTAATCCCAGCTACTCAGGAGGCTGAAGCAGGAGAATTGCTTGAACCCAGGAGGCAGAGGTTACAGTGAGCTGAGATCGCACCATTGCACTCCAGCCTGGGAGACAAGAGCAAAATGCTGTCTCAAAAAAAAAAAAAAAAAAAAAAAAAAGAACCCAACAGAACACTATGCCCTTATTTCATCATATTCTGATACAGAATATTAAATCATGTTGCTGCCCTTCCTTGACAAAAAAGCAACAGAAACTTCAAATGTGCATTCCAGAAATGGTGATTAACTGAACCAAGCCACCCACAGTCAAATGTGGGTCTCTTGGTGACCAACATAGGCACTGGCAAAATAGCCTGCTGGAGCTGAAGTCTGTCTTGCCTGTGAGCAGAGAGCAGCATCTTTAAACTGGCCTGCATGAGGATTGAATATAGTTCAAAAGTTAACCAGTGCCCCCTCTAGCTGATTGGGCTGACAGCTGGGTTCAAGATATTGGGAAAGAAACGCAACATCAGCAATGACAAATAATGGGAACTCAACAAATATATGCTGAATAACTAAATGAAGTCAGGGTCTCAGACACCTGTGTATCCTTCAAGTACCTCCCATATCTCCACCAGTGAGATGTGCCCACAGCCACCTCTGCTCAGCCTTTCAGTTCCACTAAACAAACCAGGTACCCAGTAGGACCCAGGTAGCAACTACAACAGCAGCAGCAGCTGCTCCTCCCCCACCAATATGATGAGCCAGAAGGCCTAAGAACTTCAAGAGCTGCCAGTGTCAGTCTCCTGCCACAACACATTCCCACACTGTGGGCTAACATGATATCTGAAATCACGTCAACCTTGCCTACCCCATGAGATAGTACAGAGAACAATCCCACTTTCCTTTTATTCTTCATGGACCCTTATAACATACCTGTTATGAGTAGCATGTAGTTAACAACTGTTACAGTGTGAACCACATTTGGTATGTTTCTAAGGGAGCATCCTGTGTTTGTGAATGTGTACCAGAGAAAGTTACAGATGGCTAGAAATTCACCTGAATGAATCTTCATAGATTTTCAAGTAGGCAAAGTGGTAGAAGAGGAGAGCTCAAGTTGCAGGGATATGATTAGTGATTCCTAACCCATAGCTTCTGAATCCCAGAAAAGGAACTGCATGGAGGCTGGGGGCTGAAAATCAACTTATATTAAAACAGATGTGGGGCTGAGTGCAGTGGCTCATGCCTGTAATGCCAGCAGTTTTGGAGGCTGAGGCAGGAGGATCGCTTGAGCCCAGGACCTCAAGACTAACCTGGGCAACACAGTGAAAACCCATCTCTATAAAAAGTAAAAATTAGCCAAGTGTGGTGGTCCATGGCCCTAGTCCCAGCTACTCAGGAGGCTAGGGCAGGAGGATCACTGGGGCTCAGGTTTGAAGCTGCAGTGAGAAAAGGTGACACCACTTCACTCTAGTCTGGGTGACAGTGAGACCCTATCTCTAAAAAGGTTTTTAAATACAAAAATATAAATTAATTTTTAAAAAATTTTAAAAACATCTATTATCAGAAGAATGTAGAAGCACTTTGCAGCACCTGTGAGACATTCTTCTCCAAAATGTGTTTTTTCCTTACTGGAAAGCCTACTCCAGGCCAACCTAGGAAGATAGGTGTACAAAGCTCACGATACACTCGCAGCCAAGGAACAGAAAGAAACAGTGTCTGCTAATACCCTCTCATGTCTAAAGCCAGAATTCCTCAGCCTCGGGCTACATGAGAACATTTATAAGGCTTGACACACCTTTAATGACACTGTGGGTTTCTATATAAAGGCTCAAGGTGGGAACCAACAAATTGTAACTGAGTGGGAGGGTTGTAGAGGACCTGAAAGGGTTGAAACAGAAAAGGGACTGGATTTTAATAAGGAACAATCTATTTGTCTGGGGACAAAGCCTGTAGACCAGCTCCTAAGAGCCCTGGAATCCAACCGCTGAGGAAACATGAGGAAAGCTGGAAGTAGGAAAGAATGTAGAAAAAAGTTCTTGACTTTTGACAAGCTTGTGGCTCTGTTTTATCTTTCTCTGGATAAAGATGAAGCTTAATCACCAAAGCTCTCCTGAACATTAGTGGAATGTTTAGAACAGAAGACACGACAGCACGTGAGTTACTTTTACATGTTTGCATTTTCTATAATTTCTTCTTTCTGATCTCCCTCAGCAGACTAAATGTAATCACTTAAATATATAATGTTTGAAAATATAAAACAACAAAACTTTTGCACATTTGGGAAATAGAAAAAAGGAAGAATCATTCATCAAACCATGACTCTGCTCAGAGATATCTATTATGATGTATTTCTTCTTTTTCATACATGTTTAATTGAAGTCATTTTCTATATAAAATTTTATTCTTATTTTTCCATTACTATCATGTTCAATTTTTTATGTTACAATAATCTTCAAAATCATCATTTTTAATGACTGGAGAATTCACTAAGCGGATGGATGTATTCCAATCTCTGAGCACATAAGATGTTTCCAATTTTCCACTATTATAAATAAAGCTACAATCAACAACTTGTGTGTAGAGGGTTTGGTTTTGTTTATTATTGAGACAGAGTCTTGCTCTGCTGCACCCAGGCTGGAGTGCAGTGGCACAATCTTCGCTCACTGCAATCTCCGCCTCCCAGGTTCAAGTGATGCTCCCGCCTCAATCTCCCAAGTAGCTGGGACTACAGGTGTGCGCCACCATGCCCGGCTAATTTTTATTTTTAGTAGAGACAGAGTTTCACCATATTGGCCAGGCTGGTCTTGAACTCCCAACCTCAGGTAATCTGCCCTCCTTGGCCTCCCAAAGTGCTGGGGATTACAGGCATGAGCCGCCGCACCTGCTGAGGGTTTTCTTTCTTGTACTAGTGCCTTAGGATAAATTTCAAATGGGACACTGAATCATTAGATATCCCACATTTACTGATCTTTGGATTACCTGCCAAATTGCTTTTCCAAAGTTTTAAACTAACTTACTATACAACCAAAAATACAATACAAACCAAAAAATAGAGGAGTATATCTTTGCCAGTCCACATATTGTTCTCATTGATTTCTTTCCAAACTGTAACTTCTTTCCCTTTTTTTTTTTTTTTTTTTTCTGAGATGGAGTCTAGCTCTGCCTCCCAGGCTGGAGTTCAGTGGCCTGATCTCGGCTCACCGCCTCCCAGGTTCAAGCGATTCTCCTGTCTCAGCCTCCTGAGTAGCTAGGACCAAGGCACATGCCACCACGCCTGGCTAATTTTCTGTATTTTTAACAGAAATAGGGTTTCACCTTTTTAGCCAGGATGGTCTTAATCTCCTGACCTCGTCATTCACCCGCCTCAGCCTCCCAAAGTACTGGGATTACAGGCGTGAGCCACTGCACCCAGCCCCATTTTTTTTCAATTCAATTGAGACTGGTCTATTTCTACATGTTTATTAGGTACATGTCTTCCATGTTGTCTATTCATGTTCTTTGTCCATTTATGTACCATTTCTCGATCTGAATAAGCTCTTTGCATAACAAATATATTATACTTGATAATATTTGCAGCAAATTGATTTCTCACTCTGGCTACATTCTGTTTACATACATTTACTTTTATGTAGTCGAATTCCTTGATCACTTCTAGTGCTTGAAAGTCATCTGTCATACAGAAGCTTCATAAACATTAAATTCCATTTTTTCTGGCTTTTCTAATGTTTGATTGTGTTACTGCTATTATCTTACTATGTAATCATGCAGAATTCGGGTATATCCTATCAGGTATTATCCTACATAAACATTTCCCAAATTTCAAACCAGCCATGTGACAATATTGCTGAAGAAGCCCATTCAGATTGATCTGTGCTACTTCCTTTGTCCTACACATATTTTCTATTCATGTGTGAGGCCAAGGGGGTATCTACAGACAAGGGGGTATACACACATACATGTGTTAGGGTCAGCTTCTGAGTTCCTTTATAATTGTTAGCTTCTCTCTCTCCCCTATGTTAAGGATGAAAACTAAAAAGGGTTTTCTGTCCCACACATTTTTGGGAGTTGGTATATACAGGGTAGAAGATTGAAAAATCGAAGGGAAGGAGCACATAGGGGTTCCCTGGGAATCTTTACAGACGTGTCCAGGAAACCAGGTCCAGAAGAACATTTCCCACCCAAACACCCCACGGAGTCACCACCTCCACTCACACCTCCAGAGCATTCCCTTTCACACAGGCACTCCTCAGGCTGCTGGGCGTGGGGAATACCTGCCTCCTCACTTTCCCGATTCCTCCACACATCCAGTAAGCACCAACTGAGTGCCTACCACGTGCCAGGCACTGTGGTAGGCTCAGCAAAACACCACTGAACAAACACCCTAGATTCCTGATTGGTGACAAATATTCCCAAAGATTACGTTGTGGCCTTAATATAACTGCAGCTACTGCCTACTGATTGCCTGCTAAATGCCAGGCAGTTTGTTTCTTTACTCGTATACAGGCAAAATCATCTCATTTAATCTTCAAGACAACCCTTGGGTTGTGTTAACACCATTAAGAGTAAAAAAAAACAGAGGCTCAGAAGGGCTACGTGCCTACACAGATCCGTTAAGTGACAGAATCGTACCCACGCTAGGCCTGTAGGGCCCCACAGCCTTCGACTACATGTAGAGCAATAATTTTGCAGAGGTTAACAAGGATATGCTGACTACCTGTGATTCATTCTCTAACTCCAGCAATCATTGTTAAACAGACAATTAATCTACATACTCTCACACGAACAATTTAAAAGTACTACATCCTACCACATAGGACTTCCTATTGTATGTATCATCCTAACTCCAGAGGGCTACTCCACTTATGCCACAGCACTACAAAACTTCCCCTGTAAGGGTCCCACAGACACACTGTCCAGCAAGGAACCCCCTCCTCCACCAGCCTGCTTCCTGCCCTGCAGATGTTTAACCATCTCTACCTGCTGGCTCTTCGCAGCAGGCTAAGATTCTCTAACAAACTGGCTACCATCACAATAAGAACAGCATTTGTTACTGAAGGAACTAGGAAGGGACTGTCTGCCTGACACTGGTGAGGTTCTGTTCTCATGCCAAGCCACGGCTGTCCAGCACAGCCCTACAACAGGTACAACACAAAATGAGGGATGCACACATTGAACCACTGTCACATCGTACCCGACATGTAACCACAAATGTTTGCAAAAACTGAGTGTGACATGAGGAGAGTTGACATATATATGCACTTTCTCTGAAAGCAGTATAAGAATGTCTCATCCCAGTTCCTCCAATATCCAGCACACACAGGGAAACCTCTGAGGGGGATGGGAGCGAGAAGGGTGTGGTCAGTCAGACTCCAAACATCCAGAGACACACCCAGAGCACATCCCCCTCTAGGCTGACATGCAGCACGTGGTGATGTTTTGCTAAGGTGGGCTCTACTGCCAGCATTATCTTGACTGAAGACCAGATAGCCCCTCCCCAGTCACATTTTCCACATGACACTGGGTTTCTCTTCCGGTTTCACATGAGGAGTCTAAAACAGTCAAGACCTAGGTCTCCTTTCCAAACCCCACGCTCCAGCCTGGTGATGGTGTCTGATGTCTTGGGGGTTCTCTGCTCACATCATTTCAGACACTATCCTCTTGGGAGGAAGAAAGTCAAACCACCTGATTCCTGCAAAAAGCTGGAAAGGAGTGACTATCAGAAATGCTGCCTCATTTATCCTCTAGCAATTGAGTCATTTGCATGTTTTCACAGAAAATGAAAACAGTTATCAGGAAAAAAGAAACAACAGTATTTGTTTAAGGGAGGAAGACCCTCAGTAACATCTAGAAATTGTATTTTGATCTTATCTTCAAATGGAAGCTCTCCCTACAGATGGCAGAACACCACAGCACATGGCAATTAAGCAAATTCTAAATCCATCCTGCCAAAGATTATCTACCACTTTGTCTAACTGATCACAACTAAATGTAATTTAAATCAATCCCTCTTTCCAATACTGCCTCAACCCAAGCACAAGGTTCTGCAACAAAAGCAGGCAGGATGGAGTGTATTGATCAGCAAGATTAATTCTGAAATAAAACGCAACAATCTGCCTCTCTTTCGTTGGGCCTCAGGGGAACATGCTACAGGAAGGGCTTCCACTCACTCCCATCTCTGGATCCTGGTCATCCCTCACAAACTTTCTTCCTGAACAACATACACAATTCCCATGTTCTAGACTTCCTCCACGTATGTTTTTCTGTGCAGCTCCTTAAATAAACACAGCATTTCTTAAATCGGTCACAGGATGATCTACCCTAACATCCTGCATAAGTTCAATATGTTTTGCAAAAACACAGTTTTACCTCTGTCGTTAAGTCTAATAATGATATTTCTACTCCACTTGACACTGAGTTCTGCAAACTCATGAGAGCCTTTATTACTGCAGCTTAGAAAGCTGGCAGATGCCCACACACACAGGGCCTAAGCAGCCGGCACATATCTAATTCCCCAGTCCTAGAGAGTAAAGGAGCATTCAGATAGGGCCAGCTTACAAATGGGGCTGTAAACACATTTTTTCCATAGAAGTGACTGGACTGCAAGTATGAGGTCCTTGAGTTAGTCCCCAAAGCTCTTTTGTTCATTATGTCTCTGAAGAACCCAGCCACGCCTGCCCACTGTGGGACTGTCTTAGACATCCAACCTGGGACAATGCCACCAGCAGCCCACAGTTCCCACTGGGCCCCAGCCACCTCTGTGGTACCGACCACTGAACAGGGCAACACAGGGTCTAGTCCAACCTGGTTCCAGCCCCAGTGGGCCTCAGCTTCTCCTTCTGTAAAATGCAGACAGCAACACCTAATCCAGGATGTTGCGGAGAGAGCGAATGTGATGACTGCACAGGGCCTCCCATGCAATTATCTCCTTCTCCTTTTCCAAAAAGCAGCCTGTCCTGAGTACTTGCCACTTCCTGCTACCAAAGTACTCTTGCTTCCCTTCCTGGGTTACCCCACTTGTTGGCCGTCTTTACCTTCTCCCATCTCCTCTCTCCACCTGAGTGGCAGCTCAGTTCAGGGAGTGTGCACAGAAGTAACGGACAGATCTTGGCCTCAACTCTAGCTGTCCTGCCTCCTCATCTGGCAAAGCTCACCCTCTATCTGAACATCATCCCCACCCACCCTGTCACTTGTCCAGCTACATTTTCTCTGTTCTTCCAGATTTTGCAGGAAGCTCCCCTAGAAACATGCACCCTTACTCCCCTGCCCCCTCTATACAACAGTCTGAATTAGGGGTTCCTCCTTCATATTCTGATAAGCCTTGTACATGCCTCTGGAGAATTAATGCATTCTATTTTAAAGTATATGCCCCCTCTCTAGATGCTAAGTTTGAGGGTGGGGATAGATGGTGGGCACATATTATCATTTTATTGTCAGCTTTCAATGCAGCAAATCTTCAAAACACATTTTATGTTGGTGGAGATAACGACAATGATATTGTGCCTGTCCTACCTGCCTGGGAGGTAGTGGATGAAGAATGGGAGGAAGGAGAGCCAGGGATACAATAGAGATACAAGTTTAAACAACTATATGAAGGAATTCAGCCAACTATTAATTGCTATGCAAATGTTAGTCTTAATATAGCTTTGTCCAGCAGGTCAGTGAAAAAGACAAATTTGCAATTCAATGCTTTTATCTTTAGCCATGGGTTTAATTCCTGAGCCATAACCCCAGTATAATATATTTACATAAACTAAAAATATGATGCAAGGTAGAAAAGTCTTTTCAATCCTAGATACCTTCACTCAAGAATCGTTCCTGTAAAATAATGTCAACTTCAGGGAAGATCTACAAATCCTGAAACTCCCAAGCAAATGACAACCCAGCCTCTCAGGGAAAGGCACACTCCCACTCACAGGCTTTTTCCTTCTCATTTTTTAATTAGGTCAGATCCCTCTATTCTATATCCAGAGCACCCACCACACAGCTCTTCTGCATGGTACCTAGTGCTGCTGCCATCGTACACTTGTGCTTTTAATGAGATTTAAGACAGCGGGGGCCATGCATGGCTTTATAACCACTGTGTTCTTAGCGCCCAGTGCAGGGCTTAGGGCATATAGCAGAGGCTCAAGAGGATTTCTGGAAGGAATGGAAAGGTGGGTGGGTGGATGGATGGATGGATGGATGATGAATTTTCTGGAAATACTGAAGTGAAGCTGTAAGGTAAGATTCTGTGCAGAACACTGGAGCAAACCTGAACATAAACCTGACCTTGATTTGTTTATACTCTCATTCCCTAAGCACTTTCTTACACAGTGATCATCAAAGTTCCATTAACATGTCCTTCACTGCTTCCATATTACTACGTCAAATGTATTTCCATTCCCTTCTGTATTTATTAGAACTCTTGAAAAGGGCAGTTCTGTAGTTTGACTTTCAAAACCATTAATTACCTATTTCTGCCTTTTCCCCAAAGGCAGCCTGTTCTCTGGTACTTGCTGCCTCTTGATATGAAAACCCTCTTTTTTCTTGGATACCTCACTCCCCATGTGTGTTATCTTCGCCTTTTCTTTCAAGAGCCAACTTTTTTCTTAACTGAGTCTCTATTGCATTTCCCACATGATATCTTCCTAAAAATGGATCTCTGATCTTCCATCCCTCCAGGAAGTTCACGGACTCTATGACTTTAACCTTTCAGATTTAAAAAGAAGAATCGCTAGTTGGAAGGTCAGGTTTCTACATCTAAGAAGGCTTGCCTTTGTCTTCCAGAACCATCATCTTCAAAAATATTCTCAGTTGGTACAACATTCCCTTTAAGAAGCCACCAATTCTGTACCTGAGATGGCTCTTTGAAATAGTATTAATTGCTACTGTAAATTAAATTTAACCTGTCTTAATACACTCAATGTCAAGGTCTTCCCCTGCCAAGTAAACCAGGCAAATGGGCAATCAGCCGCTTCAGGAAACACCAGCTCCCCACCTCCTTAGAGAGTCTAGGGTGAATGTGCTCAACTGCTCAGATGTTTTGATTTAGTGGCTATAAAGTTGTGTTAGCATGCTATAAATGACAGGAGTCTCCCTCTCTCCACACAAATGCCTCGCTTTTTTGATTTGGAGTTTTAGTGGAGTTTCTTGTGGGAGAGGGTGTTTAGATATACTGCAACTTAACAAAATCATAGAAAAAGCAAACAATGATGCAAAATAGGACTCTTTTTTTGGCAGAGGGTGCTTCTGTTCTACAACCAATGAAAAGTAGTCATTTTTAAAATCCTCCTTAGGCCATTTTCAGTTGAGTTGGCTAGCCATAAATGCACAACTTGATATTCTGTAAACAAATTTGTCAGAGAGATTTCCCCAGACAAGCGGCTGAGTTCTGCAAATCTGCAGATGCACACAACTGCAAACCTCAGCACCACTGCTGTTGTTGCTGGCAAAGTGAGAATAGAAGCCCTGTTTCCAGCTGATGGCCCATTATTGCTTGGGCTTCCAAGATCCTGCCTGCTTTCAAAGTGGCTCTATGTGTTCAGCCAAGTCCCAGGCCCTTCAAGATACCCTGTCTGGCCAGGTATGACCTGCAGCGTCAGGATGTGTCAGACTGAGCATGCATCCCATTTTGTTGGCTGCATTTGGGCCTCACCACTGCTAAAAAAGATTTTATGGACAATCTGGGACTTCCCTACATATGCAGCCATCCATTTACTCAAATGATACTTAGTGTGCCTAAATGTGCAACGTGTCTGGCTTTGCAAGGCAGCAGTCTTCAAACTGGAGCACACAGACACATTTCAAGGGTGCTCATTTTAAGGGAATCAGTTTACATATCCTTATATTCTATTTGTACTTTTTCCTAAAATTGTTCTGCCTGGGAACATCTTTCTCTCACAACTACCCTTCTTCTGTTTTATTTTGTTTTTTTCTTTTTTTTTTTTTTTTTTTTTTTGAGATGGAGTCTCACTCTGTCTCCCAAGAAATCTTGGTTCACTGCAACCTACCCCTCCCAGGTTCAAGCAATTCTCCTGCCTTAGCTTCCCGAGCAGCTGGGACTACAGCGCATGCCACCACACCCAGCTAATTTTGGAATTTTTAGTAGAGACGGGGTTTCACCACGCTGGCCAGGATGGTCTCGATCTCTTCACCTCGTGATCTGCCCACCTCAGCCTCCCAAAGTGCTGGGATTACAGGCATGAGCCACCGTGCCTGGCCTTCTTCTGTTTTTTAAAGAGAAGAACACCCCTCACACATCCTGAATCTTCCCAGAGTACATAGACGTGGGGTACAAAACCTTCTAGTACAATCATTAGAGAAACACAAATCAAAACCACAATGAGACACTATCTCATGCCAGTCAGAACAGTGATAATTAAAAAGTCAAGAAACAGCAGTGCTTGCAGGACTATGGAGAGATAGAAACACTTTTACACTGTTGGTGGGAATGTAAACTAGTTCAACCATTGTGGAAGACAGTGTGGTGATTCCTCAAAGACCTAGAACCAAAAATACCATTTGACCCAGCAATCTCATTACTGGGTATATACCCAAAGCAATAGAAATGATTCTGTTATAAAGATATATGCATGTGTATATTCAGTACAACACTATTCACAGTAGCAAAGACCTGTAATCAACCCGAATGCCTATCAGTTATAGACTGGATAAAGAAAATGTGGTACATACACACCATGGAATACTATGCAGCCATAAAAAGGAATGAGATTATGTTCTTCGCAGGGACATAGATGGAGCTGGAAGCCATCATCCTCAGAAAACTAATGCAGGAACAGAAAACCAAACACCACGTTCTCACTTATAAGTGGAAGTTGAACAATGAGAACACATGGACACAGGGAGGGGAACAACACACACTAGTGGTGGGGCAGGCTGATGTGGGGAGCATCAGGATAAATAGCTAATGCACGGTGGGCTTAATACCCGGGTGATGGGTTGACAGGTGCAGCAAGCCACCATGGCACGTGTTTACTTATGGAACAAACCTGCACATCCTGCACATGTACCCTGGAACTTAAAATTTAATTTTTTAAAAAATTACTAGTGCCTGTGGGATGATAGAATTCTGTTACTAAAGAGTAATCCATTAAAATTCAAACCCTTCTAGTCACAAAAGCACAACTCCTACTGGTATATCAAAGAAAATTCGTATACTTATCTGCTGGAATCTAACTAGGAAAGACAGAATCTACTTTATTTGGCACAGAGGGAATTACTGCAGGGCACTGATTAAACCAATGAGGGAAGAGCAGTAAACCAGCTGGGAACCTCGGAGATACACAAAT
The DNA here is from genome assembly GCA_963573385.1 of Cacajao melanocephalus. Lineage (NCBI taxonomy): Eukaryota > Metazoa > Chordata > Mammalia > Primates > Pitheciidae > Cacajao > Cacajao melanocephalus. The sequence goes on along the minus strand of CAUYLG010045796.1, from coordinate 13,231 downwards.
ATGAGTAACGGCTGGAAGCCAGAACCACCCCTGAGCTAAAGGGACAAAAGGAGGGGATGTGTCACCAGAGAATCCCCAGGAGGGAGCTGGAAGCACCATGAGCCCAGTGGGAGCTAGAACTGCCAGGAGACTCAGCTGCTACTGGAGCGCCCCTGAAGTCAGGGAGAGGGGCTGAAGACATCCTCTGGCTCCTCCCACTGAGAGCCTCTCAAATCACCCAGTGATCAGATTCCACTGGCTAGACTGAAAAGAGGAATGTAACTACTTTTATTTCTTAAATGTCAATATTTACAATTACCTAGGGACTACTGCAACCTCTGCCTCCCGGGTTCAAGTGATTCTCCTGCCTCAGCCTCAGTAGCTGGAACTACAGGCGTGTGCCACCACGCCCAGCTAATTTTTTTGGTATTTTTAGTAGAGACGGGGTGTCACCATGTTGGCCAGGATGGTCTCGATCTCCTGACTTCATGATCCTCCCTCTTCGGCCTCCCAAAGTGCTGGGATTACAAGTGTGAGCCACCATGCCTGGCCGAACCAATGCAACTTTTTAAAATGGGTGAGTATATAAGATTTTTAAGGTTTTTTAGGAGGCACATGAGCAAAAGTTTAAAGATCTCTATGCTGGGAAATACAAAGATAGAGAAGAGCTATCCCTCCCTCAATGTGTTCATAGACTAACAAGGCACAGGCAAAAAGGAGAGACTGAACTGCAGTTCCCGAGAGGGCGTCACATTCAGACAACCCTTACAAATCCTCTGGGAGGCAAGGATTGTTCTCTGTTTTACAGGTGTGGAAACAGAATCTCAGCAGGTCGTCAAGCTGCTCAAGGCCAAGACTATAAGCAACATAACCAGAACTAAAAATCAGACATCTTTAGTTCCACAATTTCTTGTGGAGAGAAATGACTTGCTGGTTTCAAATGCACAGAAGCAGCATGTTATGAAATATTCCCTAAAGGAGTGTTTCCCAGACTATAATGTGCATACAAATGACCTGGGATTCTTGTTGAGATGCAGATTCTGATTCCAGAGGTCTAGGGTGAGTCCTGAGATTCTGCATTTCTGAAAGGTTCCCAGCTGGTGCCTCATTTGCAGACCATGCTTTGAATAGCAAGTGTCTCAAGCAGTGGACATTAAGCTTTCTTGAGTGGACACCCCTAACTATAAGAAGCTCTGAGCATACATCCCCCAATACAAGTACATTTGTTTATTCATGCATTGTAGATTACATGTATTCTGACCACTAATTAATGTAACAAGCATCCTATCCAGATAGCACAAGATACACTGTTATAATAATATCTATGAATCCATATTTCAAATAATCTTCTTAATGATCTTGAATTCTTTGGCCAACTTCTTATCTGGTAGGATGAAGTTATCGTTTATTTTTATTTGGCTAAGGCAATTCTCACACAAACAGTAGCAGAAGGACTATCAATTCTGCCATCTCTTTGGTGCTCATTTGCACTTTCACTTTTTAACATGATGGTCAATCTCTGGTTTTTAAGCCACTTCTCTATTTTGTGAAGGTCAACTTGGTTATAAATCGATAAAGTAATTTGAAAATCTACTTAATCCCATACAAGAAAAGGACAAGCATACGAAGGTGTCAGTTTCCCCTCCATGCAATGGACCCTCCACCAGCTGCCTCAAGACACCTCGGTTCAGAACCTTACAGACTGACCAAGGGAAGCCATCTGTGTCAGTCCTTATAGCAAAATATATTAAAAGCTCAGTTTCTGTCTCATCAGCCACCCTCTGCAGAATTTTAGGAGCCTCCAAGGCATCCACTCTGGCCACCGCCATCCTAGAGAAGAGGAATGTGTAACCAGTAGGAACATGGAGAACCAGAGATCACCTTCACAATTCAACACGCCGCTGCTTTCAGGACCAAATACATTTTCAAAAAGTTAACAAATGCATAATCAGTGGAGAAAACATTGTAGATGGGACTTTTTACCTCTTGAAAATTAAACTCCCCTCCTACCACAAACTCATACACTGAACTGTCTCCTACCTTTCCCACTTTTCAAGATTTAAATCCCTTACAACCAGATCTAAAATGAAGGCATTTGAAACAACAGAACATTGAAGTAGGTGTTAATTATTAAAGTGACCTATTTCAGATCATCGGATGCCATCCATCCACAGGAATCTGGCACAAAAGTTTTTTCCAAGGAATCAATCAATCAATAAATAAATAAATCTATCTATCTATTTATTTTGAGACAGAATCTCGCTCTGTCACCCAGGCTGGAGTGCAGTGGCACGAGCCACCTCCCATGTTCAAGAAATTCCCCCTCCCACCTCCCGGGTTCAAGGGATTCTCCCTCCTCAGCCTCCAGAGTAGCTGGAACTACAGGCATGTACAACCATGCCTGGATGATTTTTGTATTTTTAGCGAAGATGGGGTTTCACTATGTTACCCAGGCTGATCTCAAACTCCTGACCTCAGGTGATCTACCCGCTTTGGCCTCCCAAAGTGCTGGGATTACAGGCATGAGCCACTGGGCCCAGCCTTTTTCCAAGGAATTTAGAAATTCTGTAAATTAGTGTTGCTCAGAAACACATACATATTTAGCCTCTCAAAATAGAGTCCTGGAAGACCATTAGCTTCCCTTTTCACAAACTGTTGAAGACAGACATCCCAGCTCCTGTCCCCACCCCACGTCTCCATTACTTTCACTCACTTTTTCTTCTAACAGATATTTACTGAGTGCCTCCTGTATACAAGACCCCGCCCAAGCTGTGGGGAAATAGCAGAGAATAAGAGCCATACGGTAATCTTTCCAGAGCTTCCATTTCAGCAAAAGAGACGGACGAACAAAGAAGTATGTAACGTAGAGAGAATGTTCTGAAGAAAATAAGTCAGAATAAAGAGGGCAGGGAACGCAGAGGGGCACCAGATAGTGTGATCAGGTGAGGCCCCTCTGAGGACCGACATTTGAGCAGGTTGAGAGGAGCCAGCCCTGTCCTAAATAGGAGGGAGGAATCTTGCAAGCAGAGGGCATGGCAAGTGCAACCCCTGAAACGGGAAGGTGACTGGAGGCTCTAAGACCAGCAAGGAGGCATCAGGAGCAAGGAGGAGGAGGAGAGTCCCAGTGTGATGGAAAGCAAGTGTGAACAGGGGAGTGCTGTCATCTCATTTACATTTCAAAGACTCACGCTGGCTTCTGTGTGGAGAGTAGACTTCAGGAGGGAAGAGTGGAAACAGCACACACCTACAGTGCCACCTCCTCCAGGAAGCGCTGCCCCAGGCCCAGAGCTGGGCACTAAGTCCTGCTCAGGTGCTCTATCCACTCAGATACATCCCACAGCACCAGGGGTAGAAACTGACACTTTGAGGCTCCTCACTTGCACAAGCCCCTTCAACATACACATTCATCTCTTTACCAAGTGCTCCTTTAGTAATTTTGCATGCTTTTGGTTTTGTCTTGTTTTTTGTTGTTGTTGTTATTTTTCGGGTTTTGTTTCTTTGCTGTTTTTGTTTTTGCTTTTGTTTTGAGATGGTCTTGCTCTGTCGCCCCGGCTGGAGTGCAGTGGCGTGATCTCAGCTCACTGTAACTTCCACCTCCCAGGTCCAAGCCATTCTCCTGCCTCAGCCTCCCGAGGAGCTGGGACTACAGGCACGTGCCACCACTCCCAGCTAATTTTTGTATTTTTTTAGTAGAGAGGGGGTTTCACTATGTTGGCCAGGATGCTCAATCTCTTGACCTTGTGACCCACCCCTCTCAGCCTCCCAAAGTGCTGGGATTACAGGCGTGAGCCACTGTGCCAGGCCAATTTTGCGTATTTTTTAAGGCGGGCCTCTGGAACTGGACGTGCTTCAGGACCCTGGTCAGAGTCTTTTCCAGCAAGTACCAGAAGTACCAGATCTATACTCATTTATGTTTCCTCTTAGACTCTAAGTGCCTGGAGTGCAAGGACCACATCATATATACCTTCATATCCGTGACATCTGTATAGTGCCCAGTACGTTGTAGTCACTCAATACATATTTTCTGAATTATTTAGCATATACATGTGATGATTTGTTTTTGAAACAGGTGCTCTGATGTCTTTGCTTTGTAGATCAGCAATGCCAAGGCCTTGGGAACCCCTGGTCAATTACAATGAATTTCATCAAGGTCAGTGGCCAAATGTATGTACTTACATAACGGCATTTAAAAACACAATTTAGAATGTTTCAGAATCACCAGGCCTGCATTTGAATTATGCAAATATTACAGATTTCTTGTTTCTCTTAGGTCCACTCCAGATATTTTTATCACTTTTCTCTACTTTCTCTAACAACATAAGTAAAGGCCTTACTGCTAAGAAACAAGACAAAATACAGCATAGAAACAGCCCTCAGAGACACCTCAAAGCTTCACAGAACAAACAGGCTCCAGAACAAGCTTCCATCCTTTTCAGAATATGTTTTAACTTGCAAATAAATGATCATCCTCATTTAACAGCGATATTCCCCTCCTTTCTGGCAACTGAGAGATACACTCAGCTGCACACAAAAAAAGGGAAATTTTCATCTAAAAATAAATGAAACCATGGTAAACAGGCAACTGAATTCTGAATGCAAAAATCCAGGTAAATTTTCTCTACCTCATGATCTCATATGAATAGAAAACAAGTGATTGTAATAAGAACAGGTATGATAATGAAATTTTATACCCAGCATGAGATTTTAATTTTAATGTATCCATCTGAGTTTTGCTATAAAATCAATCAACTGTCTAAAGACCAGTCTCTAGGATGGTTTAGAGATGCCCTTAAGACATTCTGCACAAAGAATGAAAGTTCTCTGTAACAAAATTAAACTTCATTTTTACAAGTCCCTTCTCCCTCTACTGTTTAACACATTAATGTTAAGCATACCCTCTGGGCAATTTATGTTTTTAATATTGCTCTTGTAAATAGAATTGATTAGAACCCACTGCTGCTGGGAATTCTACACAATATTGCAAAGTTCTGAGTTGAATCTAGAGAGAGGGTTCCTGGTGAGACTGACAGAATGCCTAATCCAGCAGGGTTGTCGCTGGCCAATTAGCCAAGCTTGGCCCCTCTCCCTGAACTTGCCATGAGCCAAGATCAGAACACAGCAAGAGACAAACACATACCTCCCATGTTGTACCTGAACCCTAAGAAAACAGGGCTGGCTTTATTCCACCTGTGTCCAAAAACTGGGATGGGGCCCTATACAGAGGGGAATGTATCTCTGTGTAATGTCAGGATGGCATTTACATTTTTGTCCACTTCTTGAGTTTTCAGACAATATAAAAGTATCCCTTTAGGTCCCTTCTTTCTTAGGTAGGTAATGTCAGACCTTTCAAAGGTATCTTACACCAACAGGCAGACTGCTATGTACAGCCTCTGGGAGGCATCCATCCAATGGGCCCTGAGGAACCAAAGGGAGATGCTCTCCCATCCTTACTGCCTGTTCCAACAACTATGAAAAGATGAATTTGTCCCATTCATCATTTTGAAACACCTGAGGTTTCTATAGCATGGAATCTGATAAGCCATGACTATACCTTGTTCCCTGGATTTGGAGGGGGCAAGAGAGGGGGAATCAGGTTGTTAAAGATTTTTTATGCAGGAAGGGTTTTGTACAGGCTGGTGAACTTGAGCTGAGTCTCAGAAAACTCAGAGGTAGAGAGGGAGGGACAACAGCATTCTAGACAAAAGAACGTCATGGGTAATGAGAAAGAGGCAGCACAAGGCATGTTTAGAGGAGATGCAGGAAAGTCTGGCTGGAGCAAAGGGTTCAAGCAGGAAAATGGTGAGAGGAAAATTGGGAAGTCAAGCACTTGGCTTTCCCAGCAGAGCCAGCACAGATGGCATCCATGGGGCAGTGCAAGGTAATTTCTGAGCTGGCAGTCATCATAATATCTGTCTGTGCCCCTAGCCGCAGGTAGTGCTGCTGTGAAGCTCAGTTTCTAGTCCCTCTAAGGACTCTGTATTATGCCCACTTATTTTCCTATTACAGGTTTGTGTTGAGTTTGCTTTTTGGTGCAGCTGTTTGCTTATAGCATATTCCTCTGTGGCTCTAAACCAACTGGGCTTTCATGAACTTCTGCCATGTTTTTGCCTATTCAGCTTTGCAAACAAGCTGATACTAGAGTTGAAGACTATCTTCTCCCTTTTAGAGATCCAGGTGTCTTATTTTTACTGACCTAACACTTGCTTTGAATCTTTGAAATGACTTTCATAACTCTGGCACATATTTCCCATTTATCTAACTCTGAAAGTACAAGAGGAGCGTTTGGAAAACAAATAAAATACTATCATCTCCAGAAATATGTGCACTTACGCATTTGACCAACAAATACATATGAATTGTGGACTGGGTTACAGGGTCTGTGCTAGACACTGGGAAGATATTAGCCAAGTTCTCCAAAACATACGAAGCGATAATCAAAACTATTCATCTGATGGATTAAATCATCACAAGGCTGTTACAAGAAGACCATGCAGCAATACAGGCTATTCATCCAAACTGCGGTTTCTCCACTCTGGTACGACTGGCATTTGGGGTCATAAGATCTTTTGTGGGGGACTACCCTGTGCATTACAGGATGAGGAGCAGCATCCTTAGCTTTTACCTGTTAGATGCTACTGGCACAGTGTCCCCAGCTGTGACTGACAAAAATGTCTCCAGACATTGCCACATGCCCACTTGGAAAGTGGGCAAATCCTTGTAGGTTGAGATCTAGACCATTCGGGCCAAACATATCTCTTCGTCAACAGCAGAAGGATTGGCAGGGAAATGGGTGGGGCTAGAAATATCAATTATTATTATAAAGTGATAATTAATGGGAATGTTTACTTAAAGACTCTCCTAAGTTAATTTTCATTGAAACTCAATAATCACATCCCTTGTTATTGAAAACACCTCCGAAATATTTATCTCTTTTCCTACCACACTAGGTACCACTCACACACTAGGTACCACTAACATTACAACAAGCTTGTTTTTATTATTTAATCCATAAGTAGCATAATTTAACTCTTTTGACTGTTATCATTCTTATGGTATCTAATACTATTTTTCAGAACAGCAATTATTGTCATACAGTACTACAGATATAAAACATCACAATCAAACCAATATTGACTGACCCCCATACACATGAACCATGAGTGGCTTAGGAAAGATGGAGAAAAGGGGCATGTGAGTCCCACCTCTATGTTTCACCATTAACATTCCTTTAAACTATTTTTTTTGAAGTTGTTTATATATTGGGCTATCCCAACAGACAGTAAATTCTTGGAAAGCAGAAACCAAAGTTTATTCCTTTTTACGTTCTCACCATCTAGCACAGTGACGATCACAAAGCAGGCATTCGATAAATGTATATACCTGAACTAGAAAAGGAATGTGTGACAGGAAATGTGAATAAAACAAAGAGCGTGGGAAGGGTCCTATATTCCTGCTAAGAAATCGGGGCATTATCCTGCAGATAAATGTATGGGGAGGTCAGATGACAGGAGGGCTGAGCCTGACCAAGGCAGAAAGCCCTAGAAAAAGCCACCTGTGACAGAGTACAGGCCTAGTTACTCCCCTCCCTCCTGCTCTCCTCCCAAGCCTGAACCTTGCTTAAGATGGGCACCCAGAGGCTACATCTATGTGAGGTCCATCCAGCATCAGAAAGCATAACTCTGAGATGGCATCGGTCTTCAGGGCTGCTGCATGGTTTTCTTGGACAGTGCCCTAGCAGGACACTGAAGCCAGCCAGGAGATGGGCCTGGTAGGTGTTGAAAAAGCCAAGGATGAAAGAAAGTCTGCGAAGATGATACCAAGAGTCACAGATGGAAGAACTAAGCTATGCAGGAAAGGAAATGAGGTCTTCCCTGCAAAACCACCCTGCTAATTCCTTATCAATTTGCCAGAACCACAACAAGACAGCGGACACAGTGAAAATTCATAGGCAAGGGGGAGAGGTATAAAATCACAGTAAGTCTTGAAAGTCTCAAAAGTAATCTTCCGTGTCCTCTACACAAATCCAGGCCTGACACTCCACTGAACCCCACTTCTAGAGATCCTCTTGCCTTTTCCTTTGGACCACTCCCCTCCCTCTTTCTTTGCACTGAGGAACCTAAAATCAGAGCTCCAATGCCCTGTGTCCCTCAATCTGAGAGGCAGAAACTTAAGACTCCACCCTCATCCCAACCTTCTCATTTGCACTACAGCCAACAAGAAGAATCAAAGGGGCCAAAGAAAAACTTCAAGTGATGATGACTTTATTGGCAGACATGCTACATTATTCACGCTTATTTGAATATCTTCCTACTTTATCAAAAAAAAAAATTACCTTAGGTGGTTTTCTGGCAGGCTTCTCTTGCCATCCTAAACACAATGCAGGGCAATGGCTCAACCAGAATCTAACAAGGACATGAACTCTTCCACATCACCCCCAATTAAAACTATGAGAACCACAAACAATGAATCCAATTGTTCAACACGCTGTGTCCACATGTTCTAATTGTTCAACACCTGCCTATGAGTGATTACATGCGGTGTTTGGTTTTCTGTTCTTGTATCAGTTTGCTGAGAGCATCACACACTGCAGTCAGTTGGTGGGGAGGGTGGGGAGGGACAAGAAGGGGAGAAATACCAGATAGAGGAGATGCGGGGATGAAGGCAGCAAACCACATTGCCACGTATGTACCTATGCCACAATCCTGCATGATTTGCACATGTACCCCAGAACCTAAAGTACAATTTAAAAAAAGAAAATATTTATAATTTAAAATGTTATATAGTAGCCATTTCTTTTACATAAAATAATAAAAATCTGTCACTTAAAAAAAAAAAAAAACAATGAATCCAGCCCTCTGTACTTTGCTCAGAAAATCCTCATTGATTCACCAAATATTTGTGGATTTCCCATTACGTGTAAGACACTTTGCCAAATAATACTGGGAATGAATTAGACATGGATTACACCACTGAAGAAGCATAGAACCCAGTAAGGAAATAATGTCTATTCACAAATAACTACAGTACAAGGTACAGGGATGCATGAGGTATGAAAAATCACTAAGGAGATAGGAAAAATTTGTGAGTTTCACAGACTATCAATTTTGTTATGTTTGCTTTCGAGAAGGAAGATGAGTCCTGATACTCTCTATTAAGATTCATTGTTTTGTTAAGTGTGCATTTTCTTACTAAATGAAAGACTACTTTATTTTCTCAATGCATAAACAAGAACTGCTTCTACCTGATGTGGAAGAAAGCATGAGTTCTTCTGACAAGCAGTCTATTAAAAATGCACCGTAAGTGGCATATTATTTGCACATCTATAATAGTCTGTGGAGATTAACCTGCCCTGATAATTTAATTTCTCCTAAAGAGGAAAGAAGAAAACTACAACTAAAACATTTAAAAGACACATACAGCTTTTGACTTGATGGACTGAGAAGTATATCTGTATGTCCTGGTGGATGTTAAAATGCTTGAGTGAACTGAAATGCCTCTTAGAACTTATAATGAGCCAAGTGTTTTCAATATAATTCTTTCATGTTCTTTACTTATTACAGAGAATGATGATTCCTTTAAATTGAACTCAGAAGAGAGAGCTGACCTGGATTGGGAGACCTCAAAAACTTAAGTTTAGATTCCCCCGTGGTCTCTCACATGGGTTCCATATTTAAGAAATGTTCATTCATTAACAAACTAGTTCAGATCAGCACAGTTATGTAAATGCTTAAACACACCCCACAGTGCCAAATCAATCAGAGACCTCTACCACAAAGCCAGTCCTTCCATTAAATAAGTTTTACACCATAAAGTAGAGCAGCTCTACTTTCTTACAGGACTCTGTTTAATACGACCTATTCTGAAGGAGGAATCAATATATATTTTTTAAGAAAAAACCTGCATCTATGTTTTTAAGAAAAGCGGTTAAATTAGCAGGTCTAGTGATGTCAAATTCTTAAAGGAGACGTCAATGAGGCTTCATTTGGAAGTGAGAAGCAACATTTACTTTGTGGCAAGCACTGTTATATTATTGGGTGCTCCCTTCTCATTTCATTGACAGGGCTGCAAGCCAGGTACCATCCCTGCACTTGTAACGTAAGTAAGGTCACACACTAAAAAATGTGAGAGCCAAGAGATGACCCAGGGCATCACCAAATTCCACATAGTCCTTCTTTGTGGCTATCTGATGACTCATGTACCCTCTTATTCTGAGCAAGATGTATAGCAAGTTGTCTAGGTTAAAAAAACAAAACAAAACAGATATCAGGGACCTCTACCACAAAGCCAGTCCTTCCACTAAATAAGTTTTACACCATAAATAAGGGATTTTTTTCCTTCCAATTTCTTAAACAAAGTGTTGCTTTGATCTCTTGATATATCTCTGTGCTGCTGAAAGAATAAGTGAAAGATTAGGTAAAGCTTGTTTTCCTTTGAGATGAAAGAAAAAGGATTCTAATTCCCAGAGACACAGTTTCAAAGTTGCTTCATTCATTCTAGAAACATTTCCTGAGTGCCCAATACACATTAGGCATTTAAGGGTCAAAGTGTCAGGAAGATGGTGGTGAATAACAGACAAAAGAGTGGGGGAAGATGGCCGAATAGGAACAGCTCTGGAGCACAGTTCCTGGTGAGAATGCACAGGGTGAGTGATCACCGCATTTCCAAACAAGTTTTTACTGCCCACAGACCAGGAGATTCCGGGGCTGAAAAGCACCATGAGTTTCCAGCACAGCTGTTTCAGCCAGCACCGTGGGTCTCTACACAGAAAATCACACAAATCTGGGTGGCCATTTCAACTGGCGCCTGGAATGCCTAGGAGACAGAGCTGCCCATTCAACTGAAAATAAGGGGGCTGAAACAGGGAGCCAGGTGATCTGGCTCAGTGGGTCCCACTCCCACAAAGACAAGCAATCTGAAACCCTCTGTACTGAGAGTTTGCAGCAAGCGCAGCTGGACCCAGGACATTCTAGCTCAGTGGGGGGAAGCACATCAGCCATTACGGAGGCAGTCCACCACTACCGACGCAGTCGGTCACTACCGAAGCAGTCTGCCTTTTCCACCTTTACCAAGGCAGTCCACCACTACCGAGGCAGTCCGCCATTACTGAGGCAGTCTGCCTTTTCCGCCTATACCAAGGCAGTCCACCATTACCGAGGCAGTCCGCCACTACCGAGGCAGTCCGCCATTACTGAGGCAGTCCGCCATTACTGAGGCAGTTCTAACTGTACCTTTGTAAACAAAACCACAAGGAAGTTCACACAGCAGCTGGGCAGAGCCCATGGCAGCTCAGCAATGCCTCTGCTGGCAGACTGTGACTAGACTACCTCCTTCCTGGGCAGGGCATCTCTGAAAAAAGGCAGCAGCACGTCAGGAACTTATAAATATAGCCCCACCTTCCCAGGACAGAGTACCTGGGAAAAAAGGCAGTTATGAGTTCCACTGCAGCAGACATAAACGTACCTGCCCAGCAGCTCTGAATGGAACAACGGAGCTCCCAGCTGAGCACTTGAGCTCCTATAAGGGACAGACTGTCTCCTCAAGCAGCTCCCCAACCCCCGTATATCCAAAGAAACACCTCATAAAGGAGAGCTCAGGCTGACATCTGGCGGATACCCTTCTGGGACAAAGATAACGAAGAAGGAACCAGCAGCAACCCTTACTGTTCTGGAGCTGCTGCAGGTGATCCCTAGGCAAGCAGAGCCTGGAGTGGACTTCCAGCAGTCCTACGGCAGAGGGCCCTGACTGTTAGAAAAAAAACTAAAATTCTGAAAGAAATAACTTCATCAGCAACAAAAAGGACATCCACTCAGACACCCCATCCAAAAATCACCATCTACAAAGACCACAGGTAGATAAATCCATGAAGATGGGAAGAAACCAGTGCAAAAAGAATGGAAACACCAAAAACTAAAATGCCTCTCCTCCTCCAAGGGATCACAGCTCCTCACCAGCAAGTGAACAAAGCTGGATGGAGAATGAGTCTGATGAATAGACAGAAGCAGGCCTCAAAAGGTGGGTAATAACAAACTTCTCAGAGCTAAAAGAACGTGTTCCAATCCAGTGCAAAGAAACTAAGAACCTTGAAAAAAGGTTAGATGAAATGCTAACTAGAATAACCACCTTAGAGAAGAACATAAAAGACTTAATGGAGCTGAAAAACACAGCACGAGAACTTCATAAAGCATACACAAGTTTCAATAGCTGAATCGACCAAGCAGAAGAAAGGATATCAGAGATTGAAGATCAACTCAATGAAATAAAACAAGAAGGCAAGATTAGAGAACAAAGAGTGAAAAGAAATGAACAAAGCCTCCAAGAAATATGGGATTATGTGAAAAGACCTAATCTACGTTTGATAGGTGTGCCTGAATGTGATGGGGAGAACGAATCCAAGCTGGAAAACACTCTTCAGGATATTGTCCAGGAGAACTTCCCCAACCTAGCAAGGCCGGCCAACATTCAAGTCCGGGACATACAGAGAACACCACAAAGATATTCCTCAAGAAGAGCAACCCCAACGCACATAATCATCAGATTCATAAGGGTTGAAATGAAGGGAAAAATGCTAAGGGCAGCCAGAGAGAAACGTCAGGTTACCCACAAAGGGAAGCCCATCAGACTCACCACAGATCTCTCTGTAGAAACCCTACAAGCTTAAACACTATCCCCATCAAGCTACCTAAGACCCTCTTCACAGAACTGGAAAAAAACACCTTAAACTTCATATGAAACCAAAAAAGAGAGCCTGCATTGCCAAGACAATCCTAAGCAAAAAGAACAAACCTGGAGGCACCATACTACCTAATTTCAAATTATACTGCAAGGCTACAGTAATCAAAACAGCATGGTACTCATACTAAAACAGAGATATAGACCAATGGAACAGAACAGAGGCCTCAGAGGCAACGCCACACATCTGCAACCATCTGATCTTTGACAAACCTGACAAAAACAAGCAACGGGGAAATGATTCCCTGTTTAACAAATGGTGTTGGGAAAACTGGCTAGGCATGTGCAGAAAACAGAAACTGGACCACTTGCTGACACCTTACACTAAAATTAAGTCCAGATGGGTTAAAGGCTTTAACATAAACCCTATCACCAGTTAGAATTGTGATCATTAAAAAATCTGGAGACAGGGAGAGAGATCCAAGATGGCCGATTAACAACAGCTCAGGATAGTAGCTCCCAGTGAAAGCGCAGAGAGCGAGTGGACGCCGCACTTTCAGACGAATTTTTGTTGCCCACAGAC